>JBBGZY010001190.1:0-165000 GCA_037952925.1 Lithobates clamitans
AGATGGGGGTCTCTGTCCCCAGGTGAGATGGGTGTCCCTGTCCCCAGGTGAGATGGGGGTCCTTGTCTCCAGGGGAGAAGAGTGTCCCTGTCCCTAGGTGAGAAGGGTCCCTGTCCCCAGGTAAGATGGGGTCCCTGTCCCCAGGTGAGATGGGGGTCCCTGTCCCCAGGTGAGAAGGGGTCCCTATCCCCAGGGGAGAAGGGGGTCCCTGTCTCTAGGTGGAAAGGGGTCCCTGTCCCTAAGTGAGAAGGGTGTCCCTGTCCCCAGGGGAGAAGGGTGTCCCTGTCCCCAGGGGAGATCGGGGTCCCTGTCCCTAGGTGAGAAGGGTCCCTGTCCCCAGGGAAGAAGGGTGTCCCTGTCCCCAGGTAAGATGGGGGTCCCTGTCCCCAGTCGATGAGGGGTCCCTGTCCCTAGGTGAGATGAGAGTCCCTGTCCCTGGGTGATATGGGGTCCCTGTCCCTAGGTGAGATGGGGGTCTTTGTCCCTAGGTGAGATGGGGTCCCTGTCCCTAGCTAAGATGGGGTCCCTGTCCCCATGGGAGATGGGGGGATGGAGTGTAGTATGGAATTGTCTGTGGAGGATATGGAGTCTCACTCACCTTGAGCAAGTCTGCAAGAGCACGCTTCATGGCTGTCTGGACTTCCTCCAGCAGCACAGACAGGGCAATCAGCAAATCTCCGAGGCGAGGAAGATCTGTGTATGATGGGAGAAGGGGGCTGGCAAACAAGCCTGCGGTGTCCTCCGGCTCTCATACAGCTGCACCTGTGTGCTTAAACTTTGCGCAGGAGAAGTGTACAGTGCTCCTGAATGGATGCAGCCAACTCGGGGGGCGGAGCTCTGGCTGGGATGACTCTGGTCTGCGCAGTGCTGCATGGGGAAGGAGAGAACGACTCGGAGGAGCCAGTGATCACCGGCCGAGCACACAGGCAGGGAATGTGATACAGAGCAGCTAGTGCGGTAGAGGCGGGAGCTCTGCTACTCACCCCGTCCTCCAGCCACACGGGCGCTGCTATTTCTATCCATCTCAAGCTCTTTAATTAGGCAAATTGGCTAGTTGCGAGGCCCCTGTGAGTCCGAGGCCTTAGGCGACCGCCTTATTTGCCTAATTAGAGAGCCGCCTCTGCTTAGTACGTAGGGTTCAATATTGAGTATACCCACCCTTTGCAGCTATAACAGCTTCAACTCTTCTGGGAAGGATGTCCACAAGGTTTAGGAGTGTCTATGCGAATGTTTGACCATTCTTCCAGAAGCGCTTTTGTGAGGTCAGGCACTAATATTGGACGAGAAGGCCTGACTCGCAGTCTCCGCTTTAATTCATCCCAAAGGTGTTCTATGGGGTTGAGGTCAGGACTCTGTGCAGGCCTGTTAAGTTCCTCCACCCCAAACTCGCTCATCCATGTCTTTATGGACCTTTCTTTGTGCACTGCTGTGCAGTCATGTTGTAACAGAAAGGGGCCATTCCCAAACTGTTAAAATTGTCCAAAAAGTGTTGGTATGCTGAAGCCTTAAGACTTCCCTTCACTGAACTAAGGGGCCAATCCCAACTGGCTTTGGTGCTTCCGTCAGTATAGCGCTTCCTCCAGTCTGGACATAGATACCAGATATTATAGCCAAATAACGTATGTAGCAACCTTTAGGTAGGTAAGTTCTAGAGGTAGGATTTTTGTGGACATGTAAATTTAGGCAGGCCTGGCTGACAGTCAGGCCTGTTTGTTTTGTTTCCATTCTGGGCTGGGAGTGGCTCAGGGTAGCAGCTGATGACTCACAGGCTGCATCATTGAGACCTCCCTCTTCTCTTCACACGATTCTAGAAAGATAGGAAGGGAGGAGAGGTGGAGCTGCCTGGGGTATTCTGAGGAGCCTTGACCAATCCCTATCTGGATTTGCAGGTGGCAGGCCTCCTTTAATACCCAGGGTCAGCCCAGCTGAGGAGGACTTGTTGGGTGGAAACGCTGGAGTGAGAGAGTGTGGAAGCTGCCTGGGCCTTTGGGGGAGCTCCCCAGTCTGGGGGGGTGACCCTGGGCCTGGGCTCGGGTACAGTCGGGACCACTTTTAAGAACAGTGAAAAGGTCCTGGACCGGAGGTACAAGAGATAAAGGGAGGACAGCAGGAGAGAGCACTACTAAAAACTCTAGGGAGGACAACTGCTCGCAGCCAAGAGGGTGAGTGAGGCACAGTCGGGAAGACTGGGGAGGCACGCCTGAGAGGACTGGGAGCTTGCAGTCTGAGATGAGTGCAGACCAGGAGAGTGGACTGTGATGAAAGGGGCAGTGGAGAGAGGCAGCTGCAGCCAGGAGGGCTGGCAGGGCCTGAGGATGGCTTACTGGGCTCAGTAACCATGTATAGGACAGCTAGCACCAGACACTTTCTAATTTGCTACACTATAGGGGGCCGCGGTCCCTGCATGCAATGGGCAATTGCTATAGGCCTTGCTGAACCAGTGCCATGCCCAACCACGTTGTGCTAGCTGTGCCTGAAGGTTAGAGAGGAAGTGATGTGCTTGAGAAAGTAGTGAAGATTAGAGAGGAAGTGATGTGCTGAAAGAGAGATGGAGTGTATATACTGGAGTGTATATAGTCGTCCAAGCAACTTTTGTCAATTCTGTTGGGCATCCCACATTTCCCTTACCCCATCCAACTAATAGCTGACAGGGAAGTAATTAACTGCTCACTTACACCAGCCTAGGTGACTCAATGCCCACCCAGACAATGGTGTGATTAATCAGACAATAGGTCACCCAATTAACAATTAATAATGGGACAGACATGCTTAGCAGAAACCACAGAACCCCTCAATACTCAGACAATAGCAAGGGACCCCAGTGGACTGAGCGGATTACATGAACTTTTCCAGTCATTGCTGGTTTGAGGCATAGAGACCCCCAATATGGATATGGAACCTCCAGTTCCTCGAGTCTGTGTGTTTTGGGGAGATATGAACTTCAATCAGAAACAAGACCCCTTTGCGGATCCTCCAGACACACACATCCCAAAGAGTAATGTATAGGAGTGCTGAGCCAGAACACTTAGTCAGTGGTTAAGAGGCCACCCTGCTCGGCACTCCCATACAGAGATACTGGGCTGCACAGTTGCTTGGCACTCCCATACAGAGATATTGGGCTGCACAGTTGCTCGGCACTCACATACAGAGGTACTGGGCTGCACAGTTGTTCGGCACCACCATACAGAGGTATAGGGCTGCACATTTGCTCAGCACTCCTATACAGAGATACTGGGCTGCACAGTTGCTCGGCACCTCCATACAGAGGTACTGGGCTGCACAGTTGCTTGACAGTCCCATACAGAGATACTGGGCTGCACAGTTGCTTGGCACTCCCATACAGAGATATTGTGCTGCATAGTTGCTCAGCACTCCCATACAGAAATACTTGGCTGCACAATTGCTCGGCACTCCCATACAGAGATACTAGGCTGCACAGTTGCTAGGCACCCCCATAGAGAGGTACTGGGCTGCACAGTTGCTTGGCACTCCCATACAGAGATATTGTGCTGCACAGTTGCTCAGTACTCCCATACGGAGATATTGTGCTGCACAGTTGCTTGGCACTCACATACAGAGATACTGGGCTGCACAGTTTCTCTGCACTTCCATACAGAGGTTTTGGGCTGCACAGTTGCTCGGCACTCCCATACAGAAGTACTGGGCTTCACAGTTGTTTGGCACTACCATACAGAGATATTGTGCTGCATAGTTGTTCGGCACTCCCATACAAAGATATTGGGCTGCACAGTTTCTTGGTACTCCCATACAGAGATATTGGGCTGCACAGATGCTCCACACTCCCATGCAGAGATACTGGGCTGCACAGTTGCTCAGTACTCCCATACAGAAATATTTTGCTGCACAGTTGCTCGGCACTCCCATACAGAGATATTGTGCTGCAAAGTTGCTCTGCAATCCCATACAGAGGTATTGGGGTGCACAGTTGCTCGGTACTCCCATACAGACATATTGTGCTACACAGTTGCTCGGCACTTCCATACAGAGATATTGTACTGCACAGTTGCTCTGCATTTACATACAGAGGTACTGGGCTTCACACTTGTTTGGCACTCCCATACAGAGATATTGTGCTGCACAGTTACTCGACACTCCCATACAGAGATACTGGGCTGCACATTTGCTCGGCATTTCCATACAGAGGTACTGGGCTGCACAGTTGCTCGGCACTGCCATACAGAGATACTGGGCTGCACAATAGCTTGGCATTTCCCTAAAGAGATACTGGGCTGCACAGTTGCTCAGCACTCCCATACAGAGATACCGGGCTTCACAGTTGTTTGGCACTGCCATACAGAATTATTGGGGGTCATTTACTAAGATGAATGTGCTGCACCGGTTCATGCCTTAATTGGTACGCCGGATAAATCCTTAATTGAGTGTGAGAACCAGCGCAGCAGTACCTGCCCGCGAAAATGTTTCCAGCGCAATGCCATCGCACTGGTTCTCGGCGAGGTACATCTCGCGCTCACTGCAATAGGAAAAACACATCTTCCTATTAAAGCAGCGCAAGAAAAACCGGCATGGGTATCTTCTGCTGCTCTTTTGCTAGCGGTGGCCCGGTCTTCTCCCGCTGTCCGGTTCTTCTGTCGCTCTCCGGTATCTTCTTCTTCTCATAAGCCCCCCGCCCGCAGACCCCAACAACCAACGGCCAGGGTTGTCGGGAAAAGGCCCTTGTCCTCATCAACATAGGGACAAGGTGCTTTGGGGTGGGGGGGCCCGCAGCGCGCCCACCTTCCCCAAAGCACCCATCCCTCATGTTGAGGGCATGCGCCCTGGTACCTTTCAGGAGGGGGGGCGCTCGCTCGTCCCCACCCCCTTTCCTGACCGACCAGGCTGCGTGCTCGGATAAGGGTCTGGTATGGATTTTGGGGGGCCCCCCGCGCCATTTTTTCAGCGTAGGGGGTTCCCCTTAAGATCCATACCAGACCGAAGGGCCTGCTATGCACCCTGAGGGGGAACCCATGCCGGTTTTTTATGTAAAATTTGGCGTGGAGTTCCCCCTCAAGATTCATACCACAGTGCCTGGCTTTTGGCGGGGATCCAAGTCGGATCCCCATGCTTGTTGCTCATTGGGAAAGGAAAAAACATTTTTTCCTTTCCTGATGAGGGAGCAAGCTCAGCGCTGCTATCCGCAGCTGACACAGTGTGCTTCGATTACCTGTGGTTATATGTGGATAGTTGCACTAAATCGCTCCTGGACGCAGTCAATTTTTTTTTTCTATCCGCACCAAACCGCATGTAATCTAAACGCAGTGTGTGAATGGGGCCATAGGAAAGCATTGTGTACATTTAGCTGCGGTAGAAAACGCAGCTAAAAGCACAATTAGGCCCCTTTCACACTGGGGCGTTTTTCAGGCGCTATATCGCTAAAAATAGCGCCTGAAAAACGCCCTAAAGAAGTGGCTCCATTCACTCCAGTGTGAATTGGGCTTTCACACTGGAGTGGTGCTCTAGCAGGACAGTAAGGCCCCTTTCACACTGGGGCATGGGCGCCGTCGGCGGTAAATTGTTAGCAGCGCTTTACCGTAGCTATTCGGCCACTAGCAGGGCGGTTTTACCCCCGCTAGCGGCTGAGAAAGGGTTCAAAACCACCGCAAAGCGCCTCTGCAGAGGTGCTTTGCCGGCGGTATAGCCGTGCTGTCCCATTGATTTCAATGGGCAGGAGCGGTGAATACACTGCTCCTTCCCCGCTCCAAAGATGCTGCTGGCATGACTTTTCTATTCTTTACAGATCTATTCTGTAAAGGTTGAAAAGGTATGCTGGGAAAAGCATGCCACTTTCCTGTAGAATGAATCCATAGATGCTTTCAACTGGGCCGCCTATGAGGCCTCAACCCCTCTGGAAGAGGATGCATCCTGCCACTGAAGGAGGCTCACGGCCCATTTCCCATCTGCACAACCAATCTTACTAAAGTCCAGGAGGCAACCTCTCTTGCCTGATGAATTCCATCTGGAACAGTGAAAGACTTATCATATGAACTGAAAAGAGGACAGAAACTTAATTCAAGCTCTGGGAATGACCAATTTGTGTGGTTTTCTTGCTTGAATGTCTGGAAAGTTAGGCAATGGACAGATGATTGATAGATGGAGGGCTGTCGCTACCTCTGATATAAGCTGAATAACAGGATGCAGCTCTACTCCTGTAACAAAAGCAATATGCTTTTTTGAAGCTCTAAGAGATTGAAACTCAAACAGACTTCTGTTTGACGATTTGCGCTAAATACTGGTTAGTAAGCGATGTCTTAAACCGAACACTGCCCTGTTGGAGTAAACAGTTGAAATAAACCCCAACAGCATCGAAAGATTTTAATTGTGAAAGATTTTCTCTCGCGGTTGACGAAAGCTCCTGACTGTCTTCAAAATTTTGCAAACTAAAGGGCCTTTGGCCAAATTAAACCTTGTTCTTGCTGACACCTTCAACCTCAAAAGAGTATAGGGTAAGGTTCATGTCAATCTGACCTACAAGAAGACCAGAACAGCTGCCACCAGAGGTGCAGTTAGAATAATATTTTGCCATGCAAAATAGAAAAAAAGACAAGTTTGTTCCAGATCTTGGCATAGAGGCTGTTAGTAGAGTGCCTTTTGCACCCCCCAAAGTAGAGCTCCCTCTTGGAGCAACTCTGGAGCAATCTAGGTTCTGCGGCTTCCCCTTCCCACCATTATGCTTGCATCTCTGGTCTGTGCATGTGTGAAGGGGAATCACCTTCTGTATTCTGAAGTAGATAGCCAGGAAGCACCAAGACTCCTATGGTCAGAATGGAGGGGTGATTGTGACTACCATGCTCACTCTTGACAGCTTCCAGAGGAATTTCATTACGCGAGAAGTTGGGGAAAAACATATACAGTAGGCTTGATTGCAGTTTCATGGAGAAACTCAGCTTCTGTTCTCTGCTTTGGGGAGCGGAAACTGAGTCAGACCTCTTCTTAAATTGGCATTTGCTGTGAGAAGCAAAGAAGTCTGTCTGTGGTGGGCCACCTGTGGACAAGCTTGCATGATGGACAGTATGTCCGTGTATTACAGTCCCCTAGGAGGTAAATTGCTTCCGGAATTAGCTGGTGATCTTCCTACCCAGACATTCTGGGTTCTACATCTCTCAATAGCATATTGCTGCAAGATCCTCCCTGGAGCTTAAAATACGCAATAGCTGTCCTGTTGCTCAACCGCAAGATGACTGGTCACCCTTGATTCTGTGTAGCAAGGTCAAAGTGATAAAAAAGGCTGCCTGACCTTCCAGCGCTTTCGAGACTACCTTCCTTGGCTAGCAATCTCCGCTTGCCTTGACCGACAGACCCTCGCAGTGCGCCTTCCAGGCTGTCTTGCCGATATGATTCATCACATTGATCCAGTCAGATGGTTTGTGACATCCTCAAGGTCTTTCCATCACCACGGACCGCTATACATACTGCATGACACTGACCATAGCTGCGCCGGATCCTGTTTCCTCCATTGTAGTTGAAACTAGCACCGGTGCCCATGCACCCAAGGAATCATCGGTTATGAATGACAACATTACGGCCAGGAGGCTGAGACACCTAGAAGTCGTCCAGGAAGTAGAGGCATCTGATCTCAGAATTCTCCTTATGACCGTCACCGTCCCTTTCTGATGGAAGCAAAACAGAGGAACCAGTAGAGCCCCCACAGGCACTTTAACTGTTAGAAAGCAAAAGTTGGCCTCCTTTTTTTTTTTTTTTTTTAATGTAGAAAGGAATGATGCCCATGTAGTGGCGAATCTGGAGACCCTGTTCTCCAAGAGGAACTGACACAGCACTGAAACCTCTGTGAATATTCTTAGAGATATTCATAGGTTAAAAGGTAGGCTGATAAAGCGGAGATGTGTCCAACCAATCGCCAAATTTACTTACTTTGTAATAAAGAGGAAAAGAAAAAATTTTGGGGATGTAAGGCTAAGAATCCTGATGATCTAGCGAAAGCCTCCAGCCATCTGCTGCAAGCGAATGCTTCTCTCCAACCCCCGCGACCTACAAACAGGGGTGGGTAGGAAACCTACAATCTCTCCTGTGAGATGGGACCAGGACAGCTCCCCTCTGAGTCTGAAGTGTCTGTAAGTATTGTAACCGCCGTGGTTGTGGTGGATCTGGCAGCTCTGAGGGGGAGAAAAAGGTCCGGAGAAGGAACAGTGAGGAATCCACCAGTGACCATGAGTGCCTATCCTCCAAGGATCTGCACAATCCACTGTCCAGTAACCCGTGATGCGTGCCCACTGGGACTTACCTTAAAAGTCTTGGCATGCGCCCGGTAAAAGGGTTTTGTGGGTACCTGCGGTACACCCAAAGATTTTCATTTATGGACCTTATGAAAGGTTGCCCCTAGAGGAGCGGAACCTAGCGGGAGAAACACATATCTCCCTTTATTTATTATTATTTATTTTTAGTTTTTTTTTTTTTTTTTTACTTTCCTGCTTTCTGTTATGGGAGAAGAACGGACCCTCCTCCTGTCACTGATGACATGGCTGTCTCTGGTTTCTTATCAAACAGAGATCTTGCACTATAAAGTGATTATTCCAATTTTGTTTATAGGAAGCCAAACACCGCCCCGGGTTTGACTGATCCGAGAGGATGAGTGATCCATGAGGCAGCTAGATAAGACAACAGCGACTTCGCTTCTCCCTCTATTACCGTATTTATCGGCGTATAACACGCACTTTTTTCCCCTTAAAATCAGGGGAAAGTCGCAGGTGCGTGTTATACGCCGATCCCCGCCGATCCCGATCTGTCAAAATGTCAAAATCGCGGTCCGCGATTTGAAAATGGCGCCGCCGGCGCCGAAGTACAGAGAGCCGGTCCTCGGCTCTTTCCGGCGGCTCTCGTTTACTTTCGGCTCCACTCGTAGTCCCGAGCGGAGCTATCCGAACCTACTCGGATAGCTCCGCTCCGGACTACGAGTGAAACCGAAAGTAAACGAGAGCCGCCGGAAAGAGCCGAGGACCGGCTCTCTGTACTTCGGCGCCGGCGGCTCCATTTTCAAATCGCGGACCGCGATTTTGAAGCCCTGGAAGCAGGGGCAGGGGATACCAGGCTGCACTGGGGCAAGGCTGCACTGGGGAAGGCTGCACTGGGGAAGGCTGCACTGAGGAAAGGCTGCACTGAGGAAAGGCTGCACTGAGGAAAGGCTGCACTGGGGAAGGCTGCACTGGGGAAGGCTGCACTGAGGAAAGGCTGCACTGACAAGGCTGCACTGGGGAAGGCTGCACTGGGGAAGGCTGCACTGACAAGGCTGCACTGACAAGGCTGCACTGACAAGGCTGCACTGACATGGCTGCACTGGGGAAGGCTGCACTGACAAGGCTGCACTGGGGAAGGCTGCACTGACAAGGCTGACAAGGCTGCACTGGGGAAGGCTGCACTGACATCGCTGCACTGACATCGCTGCACTGACATCGCTGCACTGACATGGCTGCACTGACAAGGCTGCACTGACAAGGCTGCAATGAAGGGCATTTAAATGTAAGTTTTTTTCCCTTCAACTTCCCTCCTAAAAGTTTTTTTTCCTTAAAATTCCCTCCTAAATTGGGGTGCGTGTTATACGCCGGTGCGTGTTATACGCCGATAAATACGGTAATGTATATCTAAATATATACATACACATATATACATCTACACACTCCTTTCCCCTTTTTTTTTTAAAACAATATGCATGCATATATAAATACATGCACATACCGCTCCATATAACACCCCCCCTCAACAATAGGGTACCCCTAGCCGTAACTGAGTATAGCATTGCCTTGGCCAGGCACGAGGTTGAGACTATTGCTGCTTCCGCAGTGAAATTTGCCGATGCATCTTGGCCGGGTCCCAAGATATCAGCCCTAAGGATTTCCCCCCCCACCATATCCTAGGAGCAGAAACCCAAAGTACCCATCACCAAGGTAAGGGCCCCTGTTGAGTGGCAGGCCCTTCCCAGCCGCCACCCCATTGGACAACAGCCAGTCCCACTGTAGGCATGGATTTCAGCGATGCTATATTCGCCTTGAGTTAAACCAGTCTCCTAATGGAAAAGTGATTGCTCATTGAAAGGGTAAATATGACTTTGTCTTTTAACCCATGTAATGGTCTGCATGACTGCCTGGATACACATTTCTCCCAAGATAAACTGACACCAAGTAGCTCCAGATCTTCCTCTGGTGCAAGGGAGCAAAAATCATTTGCAGGCTGCGCCCCTCCTCAGGAGTACTGAGAGGATGAGTGATCCATGAGGCAGGTTGTTCTGCTAGTGGCTAGACCTGCAACAAGGGGGCTGGCTAGCTAGAGTAATTACAGTGAGTTTAAAACAGAAGTTTTGTGCCACCTTATAAGTAATAAGGACATTCGGTATTACCTGTCAACTGCAAACTTCAACCAGGCCGACTTCACTCACCAGCCTCCTGGGCATAGGCACTATGCCACAGGTCCTGCAGGACTCTTGATGGGGTGCTGGGTCTGGGAAAGAAGAGCTAAGACGTTTTCCTTGGAACCTCTCTCCTGAGTGAGAGCGGCATCTGAGCTATGCTTCTCTGAAGAACGTCCGCCTTTCAATGGCCTCTGGCTCTGGCCTTTGAGAGCTTGGGCGCGCGGAGCTGAAGCAAATCAAAGCAATCCGCATGAGAGGGCACTCTTTTCCTGAAAACTTACCGAAACGGTGGCCCCTACCTAAGTGTTGAGGGTCTTTTGTATGGGTGGTGACTGATGCTCAAACCGTGGAGAAATGGGATGACCAGAGAGATGGACAGCCACAGAAAGACAGAGAAGACGAAAAATAGATAAGGCAACAGCGACTTCGCTTCTCCCTCTATTAATGTATATCTAAATATATATATATACACATATATACATCTATACACTCCTTTCCCCTTTTTTTTTTTTAAACAATATGCATGCATATATAAATACATGCACATACCGCTCCATATAACACCCCCCCCACCACATACATACATACCAACCAACATAAGAACACACACATATATACACAAACATATACATGAACATATATGCATACTGCAGAGGGTAAGCCTGGGGCAGAGTTAAGAAGAGGTTAATTGAAGAGAAATTGAGAAATGTCACTTTTCATGACCTATAATCTATAATAAACATGGTTTATTTGACCTGGTAGGCAGTACTTTAATACAATATTTAAGGTATTTCCCCTTCAGACCTGCTTATTGTCAGCTGGGCTGAAAGTCTCAGAGAGGAGCTGTTTGAGTAGGAAAGATACAGCAGCATGCTGTGTGAAAATGTCCATTGCTGGATAGTGTGCTGGGTGAGCTTAACCACATAAAGACTGTAGCTCTGATTGGAGCCATGGGCTATCACCTATAAGCCTGTGTGCTGCTGAACTGTGAGCTGTACCTGTGTGCACAACCGTGTGACAAGACAAATCTGTCTTATCTTATGTTTATTTTCCCATAATGGGCTGTCTCTGAGCCAGCTGTCCATCTCTCTCTCTCTCCCTCTCTCCCTCCCTCCCTCTCTCCCTCACTCCCTCTCTCCCTCACTCCCTCTCTCCCTCACTCCCTCTCCCTCTTTCCCTCCCTCTATCCCTCTCTCCCTCCCTCTCTCCACCTCGCCCTCTCTCTCCCCCTCCCCCTACCCCTCTCCCCCTCTCCCTCTCTCTCCCTCCCTCTCCCTCTCTCCCTCTACCCCTCTGTCTCTCTCTCTCCCCCTCCCTCTCTCTCTCTCTCCATACACAACCTACAAACATATGCCCCTGCAGGAGGAAAAGAACAGGAGGTGCAGAAAATGACAGGAGACAAGGGTACGAAGGATGCAAAGCTGGCCTCCCCAAACCCAACAAGCGTTGCATACACCAACCTTAAAGGCAGATTTCATTCCTAAAATGGAAAAACTGCTCAGCTCCATCGAGACCCACAGAAGGAGCTCCCAAGCTACTCTGGCGCTTTTAGCAGTCTGATACTGGGACTTCGTACTGGGAGAGGCTTAACCCAGCCGGCAGCTGCCTGGAGGCAGAGGGAGGAACATAGTACTGCTTACTCTTCACTGGCGCGTGGAGGTATGAGGACAAAAAGAAGAATGGGGCGGGGCCTAACTGGCCTTTAATTTATGCTACTTCATTGGTCCTGAGGGAGGGGAGAAAGGTGGAGCCTATCACTAGTATGCTGCCATAATGGCATCAGGAAACAGTATTAAGAAAAAAGCCAAAAATAAGAAAAAAAAAATGTGTGGGGTTCCCCCGAAATTCCATACCAGGCCCTTCAGGTCTGGTATGGATATTAAGGGGAACCCCGCGCCAAAATAAAAAAAAATGGCGTGGGGGTCCCCCTCAAAATCAATACCAGGCCCTTCAGGTCTGGTGTGGATTTTAAGGGGAACCCCGCGACAAAATTCTAAAAAAATGGCGTGGGGGTCCCCCTCAAAATCCTAACCAGACCCTTCAAATCTGGCATGGATTTTAAGGGGAACCCCGTGCCAAAATAAAAAAAAATGGCGTGGGTTCCCTCTAAAAATTCATACCAGACCCTTATCCGAGCACGCAACCTGGCAGGCCACAGGAAAAGAGGGCAGGATGAGAGAGCGCCCCCCCTCCTGAACCGTACCAGGCCACATGCCCTCAACTTTGGGAGGGTGCTTTGGGGTCCCCCCCAAAGCACCTTGTTCCCATGTTGATGAGGACAAGGGCCTTATCCCCACAACCCTTGCCCGGTGGTTGTGGGGGTCTGCAGGCGGGGGGCTTATCGGAATCTGGAATCGTGGGAGACCCCCACGATTTTTAGCGGGACCCCACGCCATGTTTAATTCCCCTTAAAATACCATACCAGACCTGAAGGGCCTGATATGGATTTTGAGGGGCACCCCCATGCCATTTTTTTTTTAATTTTGGCGTGGGGTTCCCCTTAATATCCATACCAGACCTGAAGGGCCTGGTATTGAATTTCGGGGGAACCCCACGCATTTTTTTTTCTTAATTTAGTTTTTTTTCTTAATGCTGTTTTTATCAATGAACCTTTATGTGTATTGCCGGACCAACATTTCATTATAGCCGCAAAGTGAACCAGCGTTCACAAAAAAAAAAAGTGTAGAGGTGCGCCCGTTCAACCTATGCAAATGCTTGACATTAACTAAGATTTTGCCGGCGCACTGTAGCAATGCATTTGAACAAGCGCAAATGCCGTTTGAGCATGCGCAGTGCATAAATTCACCTCCCGCTGTTCTAAATGTACTTGCCAGTGCAGCCGGCTTGTTCAGAAAAAGTTACTTTCTCATTCTATTTTGGGTATATTTGTGACTTGGGGAGTTAGTACTCTACTTCCTCACATAACTCCACATCACCCCCATAATATTGGCACTTCCAGCTTGTTTAAAGCTTAGGTTAAAGATGCCGTGCGCCATGTCTATAGTGGCGTACTGATCGCCTCTTCCTGTGTGCCGGGAAGAGAATAGTAAATGGGGGGATCACGCTGTGTTACCGGCGCAAATTGTGCCACACAGTTGCTCGGCACTCCCATACAGAGTTATTGGGGTGCACAGTTGCTCAGTACTCCCATACAGACATATTGGGCTACACAGTTGCTCAGCACTCCCATACAGAGATTTTGGGCTGCACAGTTTCTTGGTACTCCCATACAGAGATATCGGGCTGCACAGTTGCTCGGCACTTCCATACAAAGATATCGGGCTGCACAGTTGCTCGGCCCTCCCATACAGACATATTGGGCTGCACAGTTACTCAGTACTCCCATACAGAGATACTGGGCTCCTCGATTTGAAAAAAAAAAAATTCAGAAAAATAATTTGTTCATTGTGAAAAAAATGTTTTTCACGTTTTCAAAAAAAATTATATTTTTTCTCATTTTGAAAAAAAAGAAATGTTTTTTTCTTGTTTTGAAAAAGGGTTGCTCTGGACTGGTTGCTATGGACTGGTTGTTATGGACGGTTGCTATTGATGGTTTCTATGGACTGGTTGCTATAGACTGGTTGAAATCGACAGCTGCTATGGACTGGTTGTTATGGATGGTTGCTATGAATGGTTCCTATGGACTTGTTGCTTTGGACTGGTTGAAATGGGTGGTTGCTATAAATGGTTGCTATGGACTGGTTGCTATGAACTAGTTGCAATGGACTGGTGGCTATGCACTGGTGGCTATGAACTGGTTGCTATGGACTGGTTGCTATAGACTGGTTGCTATGTATTGGTTGCTATGTACTGGTTGCTATACATTGATTGCTATGGACAGGTTGCTATGGATTGGTTGCTCTGGATGGTTGCTATGTACTGATTGCTATAGACTGGTTGTTATTGGCTGATTGCTATGGACTGGTTGCTATGGACGGTTGCTATGGAGGGTTGCTATGGATTGATGCTATGGACTGGTTGCTATGGATTAGTTTCTATGGACGGTTGCTATTGAATGGTTGCTATGGACGGTTGCTATGGACTGGATGCGATGGATGGTTGCTATGGACTGGTTGCTATTGACTGCTATGGATGGTTGCTATAAACTGGTTGCTATGAAGGGTTGCTATGGACTCGTTGCTATAGATTGGTTGCTATAGACGGTTGCTTTGGGTGGTTGCTAATTCTTTTCACGTTCACATTTTGAGGAAAAAAAAAAAACTTTTGAAAAAAAAAAATCTTGTTTAAAAAAAAAGTGTTGCTGTGGACTGAATGCTATGAACTGGTTGCAATGGATGGTTGCTATAGACTGGTGGCTATGGATGGTAGCTATGGACTGGTTGTAATAGATTGGTTGCTATGGATGGTTGCTGTGGACTGGTTGTTATGGAGGGTTGCTATGGAATTGGTTGCGATGGATGGTTGCTATGGACTAGTGGCTATGGATGGTTGCTATGAACAGGTTCCTATAGTAGAGGGTTGCTATGGACTGGTTGCTATGGACTGGATGCTATTGATGGTTTGCTATGGATGGTTGCTAGACTGGTTGCTATGGAATGGTTGCTATAGAGGGTTGCTATGGACTAGTGGCTATGGATGGTTGCTATGAACAGGTTCCTATAGAGGGTTGCTATGGACTGGTTGCTATGGACTGGATGCTATTGATGGTTTGCTATGGATGGTTGCTAGACTGGTTGCTATGTACTGGTAGCTATGGATGGTTGCTATGGAGGGTTGCTATGGACTGGTTGCTATGGACTGGTTGCTATGGATGGTTTCTAATTCATTTGAAAAAAAAGTTTATGTTTTCAAAAAAACAATTAAAAATGTCCTCTTAAAAAAAAGTTTTGAAAACGGTTGCTATGGATTGGTTTCTATGGAATGGTTGTTATGGATGGTTGTTATGGTTGCTTTGGGTGGTTGCTATGGACTGGTTGTTATGAACTGATTGCAATGGACGGTTGCTATGGACTGGTGGCTATGGATGGTTACTATGGACTGGTTGCTATGGAGGATTGCTATGGACTGGATGCTATGGACTGGTGGCTATGTACGGTTGCTATGGATGGTTTCCTATGGACTGGTTGCTATGGACAGTTGTTATGGAGGGTTGATATGGATGGTTGATATGGACTGGTTGCTATGGATTGGTTGCTATGGATGGTTGCTATGAAATGGTTTCCATGGGCAGTTGCTATGGACTGGATGCTATAGATCGTTTGCTTCGGATGGTTGCTATAAACAGGTTGCTATTAAAGGATTGCTATGGATGGATGCTATGGACTGGTTGCTATGGATTAGTTGTTATGGACGGTTGCTATGGATGGTTTCTATTGAATGGGTTCTATGGACGGTTGCTATGGACTGGATGCTATGGACGGTTGCTATGGACTGGTTGCTATTGACTGATTGCTATGGACTTGTTGCTATGGTTTGGTTGCTATAGATTGTTGTTATGGAATGGTTGCTATGGACTGGATGCTATGGATGGTTTCTATGGATAGTTGCTATAAACGGGTTGCTATGGAGGGTTGCTATGGAGGGTTGCTATGGATGGTTGCTATGGACTTGTTGCTATAGATTGGTTTTCTCGTTTGGAAAAAAAATAAAAAAAATTCTCGTTTTGAATTTTTTAATTTCGTTTTGAAAAAAAATGTTTTTTCTCATTTTGAAAAAAAAATTTTTTTCTTGTTTTGAAAAAAATCTTTTTTTCTTGTTTTGAAAAAATATGGACTGGATGCTGGATGCTATGGACTGGATGCTATGAACCAGTTGCAGTGGATGGTTGCTATAGACTGGTGGCTATGGATGGTAGCTTTGGACTGGTTGTAATGGATTGGTTGCTATGGAATGGTTTCTATGAACGGTTGCTATGGATGGTTGCTATAGATGGTTACTTTTGACTGGTTGTAATGGATTGGTTATGGACGATTGCTTTGAATGGTTGCTATAGAATAGTTGCTATGGACGGTTACTATGGAGGGTTGATATGAATGGTTGCTATGGACTGGTGGCTATGGATGGTTGCTATGAACAGGTTCCTATAGAGGGTTGCTATGGATTGGTTTCTATGGATGATTTCTATGGACTGGATGCTATTGATGGTTTGCTATGGATGGTTGCTATGGACTGGTTGCTAGGCTGGTTGCTATGGACTGCTTGCTAAGGATGGTTGCTATGGACTGGTTGCTATAAACGGGTTGCTGTGGACTGGTTGCTATGGGCGGTTGCAATGGAGGGTTGCTATGGAATTGGTTGCTATGGATTGTTGCTATGGACTGGTTGCTATGGATGGTTGATATAAACGGGTTGCTATGGACTGGTTGCTATGGATGGTTGGTATAAATGGGTTGCTATTGACAGTTGCTATGGAGGGTTGCTATGGACTGGTGGCTATAGATGGTTGCTATGGACTGTTTGCTATGGATTGGTTGCTATGGATGGTTGTTATGGACTGGATGCTATTGATGGTTTGCTATGGATGGTTGCTAGACTGGTTGCTATGGACTGGTTGCTATGGATGGTTGCTATAAATGGGTTGTTATGGACTGGTTGCTATGGAGGGTTGCTATAGATGGTTGCTAATTCATTTGAAAAAAAAAGGGGTTGTTATGGTTGCTATGGACTGGTTTCCATGGACTGGTTGCTATGGACTGATTGCAATGGATGGTTGCTATGGACTGTTGCTATAGAGGGTTGCTATGGACTGATTGCTATGGACTGGTGGCTATGGATGGTTGCTATGGACTGGTTGCTATGTAATGGTTGATATGGATGGTTGCTAAGGACGGTTGTTATGGAGGGTTGATATGGATTGGTTGCTATGAATTGGTTGCTATGGATGGTTGCTATGGGCAGTTGCTATGGACTTGATGCTATAGATGGTTTGTTTCAGATGGTTGCTATAAACGGGTTGCTATGGATGGTTGCTATGGACTGGTTGCTATGGATTGGTTGCTATGGATGGTTGCTATGGATGGTTGCTATAGACTGGATGCTATCTAGGGTTTAATATGGATGGTTGCTATAAATGGGTTGCTATGGAATGGTTGCTATGGACGGTTGCTATGGATGGTTGCCAATTCGTTTCACGTTCATGTTTTGAAAAAAAAAAAATTTAAAATAAAAAAATTGTTTTGAAAAAAAAATTCTCGTTTTAAAAAAACTTTTACATTTTTGCTATGAACTGGTTGCTATGGACTGGTTGCTATTGACTGGTGACTAGGGATGGTTGCTATGGACTGGTTTCTATGGATGGTTGCTATGGACGGTTGCTATGGACTGGTTGCTATGGATGGTTGCTATAAATGGATTGCTATGGACTGGTTGCTATGGATATGTTGCTTTGGACGGTTGCTATGGATGATTGCTAATTCATTTGAAAAAAAAAAATGTTCATGTTTTCAAAAAAACAAAAAACAAATTCCTTGATTTGAAAAAAAATGTTTTTTTCATTTGGGGAAAAAACTTTTTTTTTTTCTTGTTTTGAAAAAAAAAGAATTCTTGTTTTGGAAAAAAATTGGTTGCTATGGATGGTTACTATGGAGGGTTGCTATGGATGTTTGCTATGGACTGGTTGCTATGGTTGCTATGGATTGGTTGTTATGGACAGTTCCTATGGATGGTTGCTAATTTATTTAAAAAAAAATGTTCATGTTTTAAAAAAAAAAAAACATTTCCTTGATTTAAAAAAGTTTTGAAAAGGGTTGCTCTGAACTGGTTGCTATGGACTGGTTGTTATGGACACTCGCTATGGATGGTTGCTATGGACTGGTTGCTATGGATTGGTTGCTATGGATGGTTGCTAGAGACTGGATGCTATCTAGGGTTTAATATGGATGGTTGCTATAAATGGGTTGCTATGGAATGGTTGCTATGGATGGTTGCCAATTCATTCAAGTTTATGTTTTGAAAAAAATTGTTTTGAAAAAATAAAAAAATTGTTTTGAAAAAATAAAAAAAAATTGTTTTGAAAAAATAAAAAAATTGTTTTGAAAAAAAAAATTGTTTTGAAAAAAAATTCTCGTTTTGAAAAAAACATTTAAATTTTTGCTATGAACTGGTTGCTATGGAATGGTTGCTATGGATTGGTTGTTATGAACAGTTCCTATGGATGGTTGCTAATTTATTTAAAAAAAAAATGTTCATGTTTTTAAAAAAAAAAACATTTCCTTGATTTAAAAAAAGTTTTGAAAAGGGTTGCTCTGAACTGGTTGCTATGGACTGGTTGTTATGGACACTCGCTATGGATGGTTGCTATGGACTGGTTGCTATGGATTGGTTGCTATGGATGGTTGCTAGAGACTGGATGCTATCTAGGGTTTAATATGGATGGTTGCTATAAATGGGTTGCTATGGAATGGTTGCTATGGATGGTTGCCAATTCATTCAAGTTTATGTTTTGAAAAAAATTGTTTTGAAAAAATAAAAAAATTGTTTTGAAAAAATAAAAAAAATTGTTTTGAAAAAATAAAAAAATTGTTTTGAAAAAAAAAATTGTTTTTAAAAAAAAATTCTCGTTTTGAAAAAAACTTTTACATTTTTGCTATGAACTGGTTGCTATGGACTGGTTGCTATTGACTGGTGACTAGGGATGGTTGCTATGGACTGGTTTCTATACATGGTTGCTATGGACGGTTGCTATGGACTGGTTGCTATGGATGGTTGCTATAAATGGATTGCTATGGACTGGTTGCTATGGATTGGTTGCTTTGGACGGTTGCTATGGATGATTGCTAATTCATTTGAAAAAAAAAATGTTCATGGTTTAAAAAAATAAAAATAAATTCCTTGATTTGAAAAAAAAATGTTTTTTTCGTTTGGGGAAAAAACTTTTTTTTTCTCGTTTTGAAAAAAAAAGAATTCTTGTTTTGGAAAGAAAAATTGGTTGCTATGGATGGTTGCTATGGAGGGTTGCTATGGATGGTTGCTATGGACTGGTTGCTATGGATTGGTTGTTATGAACAGTTCCTATGGATGGTTGCTAATTTATTTAAAAAAAAAAATGTTCATGTTTTTAAAAAAAAAAACATTTCCTTGATTTAAAAAAGTTTTGAAAAGGGTTGCTCTGAACTGGTTGCTATGGACTGGTTGTTATGGACACTCGCTATGGATGGTTGCTATGGACTGGTTGCTATGGATGGATTGCTATGGATGGTTCCTATGGATGGTTGCTATGGACGGTTGCTATGGACTGGTTGCTATTGACTGATTGCTATGGACTGGTTTCTATGGACAGTTGCTATGGAATGGTTGCTATGGACTGAAAGCTATGGGTGGTTTGCTATGGGTGGTTTCCATGGACTGGTTGCTATGGTTGGTTGCTATAAATGGGTTGCTATGGACTGTTTGCTATGGACAGTTGCTATGGATGGTTGCTATGGACTGGATGCTATTGATGATTTGCTATGGATGGTTGCTATGGACTGGTTGCTAGACTGGTTGCTATGGACTGGTTGCTATGGAGGGTTTCTATGGACTGGTTGCTATGGATGGTTGCTATGGATGGTTGCTATTGGCAAGCTTCCTATAGAGGGTTGCTATGGACTGGTTGCTATGGACAGTTGCTATGGTTGCTAATTATTTGAAAAAACGTTCATGTTTTCAAAAAAAATTTTTTTAATTTCCTCAAATAAAAAAATGTTTTGAAAAGGGTTGCTATGGACTGGTTGTTATGGACAGTTGCTATTAATGGTTGCTATGACTGGTTGCTATGGACTGGTTGCAATGGACGGTTGCTTTCGAATGGTGGCTATGGATGGTTGCTATGGACTAGTTGCTATGGAGGGTTGCTATGGATGGTTGCAAATTCGTTTGGAAAAAAAGATCACATTTTCAAATAAAAATAAAACATTTTCCTTGATTTAAAAAAAAAATTCTCATTTTGAAATTTTTTTTAAAAAATTCTGGTTTTGAATTTTTTTTCATTTAAAAAAAATATTTTTTCTCATTTTGAAAAAAAATGTTTTTCTTGTTTTTAAAAGGGTTGCTATGGACTGGATGCTATGGACTGTTTTTTATGGATGGTTGCTATGGACTGGTTGCTATGAACTGGTTGCAATGGACGTTTGCTATGGACTTGTGGCTATGGATGGTAGCTATGAACTGGTTGCTATGGATGGTTGCTTTGGACTGGTTGTAACAGATTGGTTGTTATGGACGGTTGCTATAGAAGGTTGACATGGATGTTGCTATGGATGGTTGCTATGGACAGTTGCTATTGGCAAGCTTCCTATAGAGGGTTGCTATGGACTGGTTGCTATGGACGGTTGCTATAGATGGTTGCTATGGACTGGATGTTATTGATGGTTTGGTATGGATGGTTGCTATTGACTGGTTGCTAGACTGGTTGCTATGGACTGGTTGCTAAGGATGGATGCTATGGACTGGTTGGTATAAACAGGTTTCTATGGATGGTTGCTATGGATGGTTGCTATGTACTGGATGCTATTGATGGTTTGCTATGGAAGGTTGCTATGAAGGTTGCTAATGGGTTGCTATGGTCTGGTTGCTATGGACAGTTGCAATGGATGGTTGCTATGTACTGGATGCTATTGATGGTTTGCTATGGAAGGTTGCTATGGATGGTTACTATGGAGGGTTGCTATGGACTGGTTGCTATGGATTGGTTGTTATGAACAGTTCCTATGGATGGTTGCTAATTTATTTAAAAAAAAATGTTCATGGTTTAAAAAAAAAACATTTCCTTGATTTAAAAAAGTTTTGAAAAGGGTTGCTCTGAACTGGTTGCTATGGACTGGTTGTTATGGACACTCGATATGGATGGTTGCTATGGACTGGTTGCTATGGATGGATTGCTATGGATGGTTGCTATCGACTGGTTGCTATAGATGGTTGCTATGGACTGGTTGCTATTGACTGATTGCTATGGACTGGTTTCTATGGACAGTTGCTATGGAATGGTTGCTATGGACTGAAAGCTATGGGTGGTTTGCTATGGGTGGTTTCCATGGACTGGTTGCTATGGTTGGTTGCTATAAATGGGTTGCTATGGACTGGTTGCTATGGACAGTTGCTATGGATGGTTGCTATGGACTCGATGCTATTGATGATTTGCTATGGATGGTTGCTATGGACTGGTTGCTAGACTGGTTTCTATGGACTGGTTGCTATGGAGGGTTTCTATGGATGGTTGATATGGACTGGTTGCTATGGATGGTTGCTATGGATGGTTGCTATTGGCAAGCTTCCTATAGAGGGTTGCTATGGACTGGTTGCTATGGACAGTTGCTATGGTTGCTAATTATTTGAAAAAACGTTCATGTTTTCAAAAAAAAATTTTTTTAATTTCCTCAAATAAAAAAATGTTTTGAAAAGGGTTGCTATGGACTGGTTGTTATGGACAGTTGCTATTAATGGTTGCTATGACTGGTTGCTATGGACTGGTTGCAATGGACGGTTGCTTTCGAATGGTGGCTATGGATGGTTGCTATGGACTGGTTGCTATGGAGGGTTGCTATGGATGGTTGCAAATTCGTTTGGAAAAAAAAAGATCACATTTTCAAATAAAAATAAAACAATTTCCGTGATTTAAAAAAAAAAATTCTCATTTTGAAAATTTTTTTTTAAAAATTCTGGTTTTGAATTTTTTTTCATTTAAAAAAAATATTTTTTCTCATTTTGAAAAAAAATGTTTTTCTTGTTTTGAAAAGGGTTGCTATGGACTGGATGCTATGGACTGTTTTTTATGGATGGTTGCTATGGACTGGTTGCTATGAACTGGTTGCAATGGACGTTTGCTATGGACTTGTGGCTATGGATGGTAGCTATGAACTGGTTGCTATGGATGGTTGCTTTGGACTGGTTGTAACAGATTGGTTGTTATGGACGGTTGCTATAAAAGGTTGACATGGATGTTGCTATGGATGGTTGCTATGGACAGTTGCTATTGGCAAGCTACCTATAGAGGGTTGCTATGGACTGGTTGCTATAGACGGTTGCTATGGATGGTTGCTATGGACTAGATGCTATTGATGGTTTGGTATGGATGGTTGCTATTGACTGGTTGCTAGACTGGTTGCTATTGACTGGTTGCTAAGGATGGTTGCTATGGACTGGTTGGTATAAACAGGTTGCTATGGATGGTTGCTATGGATGGTTGCTATGTACTGGATGCTATTGATGGTTTGCTATGGAAGGTTGCTATGAAGGTTGCTAACGGGTTGCTATGGTCTGGTTGCTATGGACAGTTGCAATGGATGGTTGCTATGTACTGGATGCTATTGATGGTTTGCTATGGAAGGTTACTATGGACTGGTTGCTATGGACTGTTGCTATGGATGGTTGCTAGTTCATTTGAAAAAAAAAATGTTCTGACTGGTTGCTATTGACTGATTGCTATGGACTGGTTTCTATGGACAGTTGCTATGGAATGGTTGCTATGGACTGAAAGCTATGGGTGGTTTGCTATGGGTGGTTTCTATGGACTGGTTGCTATGGTTGGTTGCTATAAACGGGTTGCTATGGACTGGTTGCTATGGACAGTTGCTATGGATGGTTGCTATGGACTGGATGCTATTGATGGTTTGCTATGGATGGTTGCTATGGACTGGTTGCTATGGACTGGTTGCTATGGATAGTTGATATTGGATGGTTGCTAAAGATGGTTGCTATGGATGGTTGCTATTGGCAAGCTTCCTATAGAGGGTTGCTATGGACTGGTTCCTTTGGACAGTTGCTATGGTTGCTAATTATTTGAAAAAAAGTTAATGTTTTCCAAAAAAAAAAATTAATTTCCTCAAATAAAAAAATGTTTTGAAAAGGGTTGCTATGGACTGGTTGCTATGGACAGTTGCTATGAATGGTTGCTATGACTGGTTGCTATGGACTGGTTGCAATGGACGGTTGCTATTGAATGGTGGGTATGGATGGTTGCTATGGACTGGTTGCTATGGAAGGTTGCTATGGATGGTTGCAAATTCGTTTGAAAAAAAAAATCACATTTTCAAATAAAAATAAAACAATTTCCGAAATTTTTTAAAAAAAATCTCATTTTGAAAAATTTTTTTTTTAAATTCTGGATTTGGATTTTTTTTCATTTAAAAAAAAATATTTTTTCTCATTTTGAAAAAAAAAATATTTTTTCTTGTTTTGAAAAGGGTTGCTATGGACTGGATGCTATGGACTGTTTTTTATGGATGGTTGCTATGGACTGGTTGCTATGAACTGGTTGCAATGGACGTTTGCTATGGACTTGTGGCTATGGATGGTAGCTATGGACTGGTTGCTATGGACTGGTTGCTATGGACTGGTTGCTATGGATGGTTGCTTTGGACTGGTTGTAATGGATTGGTTGCTATGGACAGTTGCTATTGGCAAGCTTTCTATAGAGGGTTGCTATGGATGGTTGCTATGGATGGTTGCTATTGACTGGTTGCTAGACTGGTTGCTATGGACTGGTTGATAAGGATGGTTACTATGGATTGGTTGGTATAAACGGGTTGCGAAGGACTTGTTGCTATGGATGGTTGCTATGGATGGTTGCTATGTACTGGATGCTATTGATGGTTTGCTATGGAAGGTTGCTATGAAGGTTGCTAACGGGTTGCTATGGTCTCGTTGCTATGGATGGTTGCTATGTACTGGATGCTATTGATGGTTTGCTATGGAAGGTTGCTATGGACTGGTTGCTAGACTGGTTGCTATGGACATGTTGATATGAAGGGTTGCTATGGATGGTTGCTATGGATGGTTGCTATGGATGGTTGCTAGTTCATTTGAAAAAAAAATGTTCATGTTTTAAAAAATTTTTTTTATTTCCTCAAATAAGAAAAATGTTTTGAAAAGGGTTGCTATAGACTGGTTGTTATGGACAGTTGCTATGAATGGTTGCTATGGACTGGTTGCAATGGACGGTTGCTATTGATTGGTGGCTATGGATAGTTGCTATAGACTGGTTTCTATGGATGGTTGCATTGGACGGTTGCTATGGACTGGTTGCTATGGATGATTGCTATGGACCGGTTGCTATAAACGGGTTGTTTTGGACTGGTTGCTATAGTTGCTATGGAATTGGTTGCTATGGATGGTTGCTAAGTCGTTTAAAAAAAATTCCTCGATTTTGAAAAAAAAATTCTCGTTTTGAAAAAAATAAAAAATTCTCATTTTGAATTTTTATCTTTATTTTCGTTTTGAAAAAAAAATTCTCATTTTGAATTTTTTTTCTTGTTTTGAAAAGGGCTGCTATGGACTGGTTGCTATGGATGGTTGCCATGGATGGTTGCTATGAACTGGTTACATTGGACGGTTGCTATAGACTGGTGGCTATGAATGGTTGCTATGGACTGGTTGCTATAGATGGTTGCTTTGGACTGGTTGTAAAGGATTGGTTGCTATTATTATCACACAGGATTTATATAGCGCCAACAGTTTGCGCAGCGCTTTACAACATAAGGGGAGACAGTACACTTACAATACAAATCAATACAGGAGGGATCAAAGGGCCCTGCTTGTTAGAGCTTACAATCTAGAAGGGAGGGTCAAGTGGAACAAAAGGTAATAACTGTGGGGGATGAGCTGATGGAGAAAATGAAAGTACAGTTGTTAGGTGTGGGTAGAGAAGGCTTCTCTGAAGAGAAGAGTTTTCAGGGATGGTCTAAAAGCTAATAGAGAAGGAGATAAGGGGGCATTCCATAGAATTGGAGAGGCTTTGGAGAAAGTCCTGGAGGTGAGCATGGGAGGAGGTGACGAGGGTGCTAGAGAGCAGGTCTTGAGAGGAACGGAGAGAACGAGTAGGTTGGTATTTAGAGACTAGGCTAGTGATGTAGCTGGGGGCTAAATTGTGGATGGCTTTGTAAGTAGTTGTTATTATTTTAAATTTAATTTGTTGGGTGAGCGGAAGCTAGTGGAGGGATTGAAAGAGAGGGGTATCAGACACAGAGAGATTGGTAAGGTGGAGAAGTCTGGCAGCAGCATTCATGATTGATTGAAGAGGTGATAGACTATGTAGAAGTAAGCCAATGAGAAGGGAGTTGCAGTAGTCGAGGCGAGAGATAACCAATAATAGCAACCAGTCCATAGCAACCATCCATAACAACCAGTCTAAAAAAATTTCTTTCAAAATGAGAAAAAAAAAATTTCTCCTTTTTAAAAAAGATATATTTTTTCTTGTTTTGAAAAGGCTATGGACTGGTTGTTATGGACGGTTGCTATGGACTGGTTGCTATGAACTGGTTGCTATGGACTGGTTTGCTATGGATGGTTGCTATAGACTGGTTGCTATGGAGGGTTTCTATGGACTAGTTGCTATGGAATTGGTTGCTATGGATGGTTGCTAATTAATTTAAAAAAAATGTTCATGTTTTAAAAAAAAACAAAAAAAAACATTTCTCGATTTGAAAAAAAAAATTCTCGTTTTGCAAAAAAAAATTCTCATTTTGAATTTTTTTTTCGTTTTGAAAAACATGTTTTTCTTGTTTTGAAAAGGGTTGCTATGGACTGGTTTTTATGGAAGGTTGCTATGGATGGTTGCTATGGACTGGTTGCTATGAACTGGTTACAATGGACGGTTGCTATGGACTGGTGGCTATGGATGGTTGCTATGGACAGTTGCTATGGACAGGTTCCTATAGAGGGATGCTATGGACTGGTTGCTATGAATTGGTTACTTTGGACAGTTGCTATGGATGGCAGCTATGGACTGGATGCTATTGATGGTTTGCTATGGATGGTGCTATGGACTGGTTGCTAGACTGGTTGCTAAGGACGGCTGCTATGGACTGGTTACTATGGACGGTTGCTATGTACTGGTTGCTATGGATGGTTGCTATAAACGGGTTGCTATGAACTGGTTCACAATGAAAAAAATTTTCTTCAGCTCTTTTTGGCACTGTGCCAGGAATTCAGCAGACCAGTCAAAACTTGGCACTGTGTTAATTTTTTTCATAATGAGAATTTTTTTTTCAAAACGAGGAAATTATTTTATTTTTATTTGAAAACGTGAATTTAAAAAAAAAATGAATTAGCAACCATTCATAGCAACCATCCATAGCAACCAAACCATAGCGACCATCCATAGCAACGGTCCATAGCAACCCATTTATGTCAACCCGTTCATAGCAACCGTCCATTACAACCAGTCTATAGCAACCAGTCTAGCACCCAGTCCATAGCAACCATCCATAGAAAAAAATGTTTTCTCGTTTAGAAAAAAAAATGTTTTTTTCTCGCTTTGATGAAAATTTTTTTTTATCTCATTATAGAAAAAATTACACTGTGCCATGCTTTGAATGGTCTGCTGAATTCTTGGAACAGTGCCAAACATATCTGAAGAAAAATGTGTTTATTGTGAAAAAAAAAAAATTTTCTCGTTTTGAAAAAAATATTTTTTTCTTGTTTTGAAAAGGGTTGCTATGGACTGGTTGCTATAGACTGGTTGTTATGGATGGTTGCTATGGATGTTTGCTATGGACTGGTTGCTATGGATGGTTGCTATGGACAGTTGCTATGGATGGTTGCTATGGACAGTTGCTATAGACTGGTTCCTATGGATGGTTGCTATTGACAGTTGCTATAGACTGGTTGCTGTTGACGTGAATCCTATGGATTGTTGCTATGGACTGGTTGCTATGGTTTGGTTGCTATGTATGGTTGCTATGGACTGGATGCTATTGAATAAAGTAAAGGGAACAATTTGATTTGGCAGTAAAAGGGTTAAAAAATGAATGGAAAAAACACTTGGTTGGGTGAAAGAGTAAAAAAGGAACAATAATTGATATGTATTAATGTTAAAATAATATATAAGCAGGAAAGAAATGAAAATATTTGATCTGCGGGGAGGCTTTATAAGGCTCCATTCATAGTGTTATCATAGGAATATAGATCTTTATTTTAGCCATGGGACTGTAAGGGTTAAATCTCATTCAAAATAACCAACACTTCAAGAAAAATATGTTTTTCCAGGAGCCATATCCCTATTAGGTTTGTATACTGAGCCTACAGGCTGAATTCACAAAGCTCAAAAACAAGGATGAGGCTCCTTTAAGAAAAAAAATGTCAGTTATTTTTTTTGCTTTGGCATTATGAGATACGAAAAAAAATCTGCACTGTGATGTCATCAGCTGGCCGAGTATAGAGGATTGCAGGATGGTCTGGCAGCAGAAGCTGATTGTTTACTGACAAGTGAAGACCTGTTTTTATCTCTGCTGAGATTTTTTAATGGATCTGATTTCATTCGATTCAATTTCATTGCGATTTGTCATACATTTAAAGCATGTTTCATTATTCTTAATAACGAACCAATTTAAAGGTAATCAGCTTCTTTCTCTGAAAAACACCAAAGAGAAACCCACCAAAGGAAGCCCAGCTATAGAAGGAGATATCAGTGTCCATCCTGCAGATTTCCCAACCAAGAAGACCACCAAAATGAAGAGGGCTGGGGCTTTTGTGCGCGGCTGCTTCAGAGCCATTGTTGGATGCTTTGGTGCTGGCTGTAAAGCCAATGGAACTCACCAGATTAGAGACACCGGAATTTGTAAGTATTATGGATATTGATGGATACAAGAAACCCTTTTGTTGGATCCTTCTTTGCCATTGATTACAGGTCTCCCCCCCCCCCCCTTATGTACACATGTATAGGGATTGCCATGGACATTGCTGGCTTTTGTCTTGTAAACACCAATCTGCTGATTTTTAAATTACGAGAAGCAAACTGTAATTCTTGGAGCTATAAACAGGGAGCCAAGTCTACTCCCCTTCCCCCTCCACCTGTCACCTACCAACTGACTTTTTTTTAACAAGCTTTGCATTCCCTTATAACTAGTGATGGGAAGTTGAGATCTTTCATTGGAATCGGTTCATTTTGAACTGTTCATTGAAATGAACTGATTTATGAATCGATTCTTCGATTCACTTGCTGAATCTGCTGACAAGCAAGTGAACCGAAGCTTTGGATCTGTCTCAACCTTATTAAATTATGTGAATCACAATACTCTGATTCACAGAAGGTTGGCAGATCCTTGTTAAGTTAAAAAAAAGTGATGAATTAAAAAAAATAAAAATAAAAACCGCCATCACTGACCCAGACATCTGCATTAGAATAAACGTGCGTAGGGCATGCGCGTTTACATAAACGATGATTGCTTCACACGCTAGGTGTCACAACAAATCTCAGAGTGAGAGCAACAATTATAGAAATATAATTCATGGTCAATTCTAAACAAATGTCATCTACAGGCTTTTAAATCGTCACCTATAAAGTATTTAACCCTTACCTTCCTTTTTGATCAGCTTTGATCAGTATGATCAGAATTATGATCAATCGGATCATAGGGTTCTGTGTAATAACTATTACAAAGTGTCCCACAATGGTTTCTTTACTGTTTAATTGAAAAAAAAAAAAAAAAAACTCGCTTTTTAAGGGCCAGTTCACACCACATGTAGCCCAGTGCATTGTTTTTCTGCATCAAAAACACATGGAAAGTAGGCTGTGTGGTTTTCAATGGTATAGTTCACACCAGTGCTTGCAGTTCCAGTGCATTCCAGTTCCAGAAAAAAAGTAGAACATGCTGCATTTTTCCTGCACTGGACTGTACTGGAACATGGTAAAACGCATCAAAAATGCACTGGAATGCACATGTCCTTATTTTAGGTTAAGAAAAAAAGAGGGGGAAAAATACAATGGACTGCATCAAAAACGCACTGGAACGCAGCAAAAATGCACATGCAGAAAAGTATCGAACGCATCCAGACTGCGTTTCTATGGTGTGAACTGGCCCTTACTGTATTCCAATACAGTACAGTGCAGGAAAAATGCAGCACGTTCTACTTTTTTTTGTATTTCAATTAGGGGGCAGGGCATTCATTTAAAATGGGAGGGATTCTACAACAGGCATATCATTAACCAGTTAAAGACCAGCCGCTGCAATTGTACTGCAGCAGGTTGGCTCTCCTGGGCGAATCAATGTAACTGTACGTTGGCCGCTTTAAGATCACTAGGAGGCGTGCACGCCTGCAGCGCGATGCTGGAGCCAATGTAAACAAACAGATCTCCGTTCTGTCAGGGGTGGAGAGACAGATCTGATGTCCGTAGTGATTAGGAACAGTGATCTTTCTCCTCCTCCAGTCACTACATTGCCCCTACAATTAGAAACACCTCCCTAGGGAACACTTAACCCCTTGATCGCCCCCTAGAGTTAACCCCTTCCCTGCCAGTGACATTTATACAGTAATCAATGTCTATTTTTAGCTTTGATCGCTGTATAAATGTCAATGGTCCCAAAAAAGTGTCAAAAGTGTCCGATCTGTTCGCCGCAATGTCGCAGTCCCGCTGATCACTGCCATACTAGTAAAAAAAATAATAATAAAAATGCCATAAAGCTATTCTCTTATTTGTAGATGCTATAACTTTTGCGCAAACCAATCTATATACGCTTTTTTACTTTTTTGGATATTTATTATAGCAAAAAGTAAAAAATATATATATTTTTTTCAAAATTGTCACTCTTTTTGTTTATAGCGCAAAAAAACCCTGCAGTGGTGATCAAATACCACCAACAGAAAACCCTATTTGTGGGCAAAAAATGGCCTGGTCATTACGCGGGCAAATCCTTCCAGTCCTTAAGTGGTTAAACCAATGCCATACTTTCATTGAAGTGATATAAGAGAGCTGTGCTTATCATGGCTACAACCAAGCACACTGGTAGGAAGCATGGACACTGATCCCAAGGTTCTGCAAGGTGCAGACATGAACTGTGTAAACCATTCATCTGCACAGTAAAGAAACTGAGGAAAAACATGATATGCTTCACATTGAAGCCGTCCTGTTCATCCAGTACTGCCAACCTCCCGCAGCATTTTTACTGACACAACATGGAAAATTTACTGGTGAAGGACATTTTTTACTCACAACCTGAAAAATGACAGAACTCCTTTTAACAACTAAGACAATCGATATTTAAACAGTATAAACACAATACTGAAAACTGACAATACACATTACAAGTCATTTTCCTGGTTTACACTTAAAAAGTCAACACAACATGACAAATTATCAGCCCCTAATATTTACAGTCAGTTGTAAAAAATCACAGATTTTTACAAACTGTCTGTAAACTTACTGACAGTTGGCAACCCTGTGTTCATCTCATAGACCTGCTGGATTAGTATTTCCTCAGGACAGAAGGACCAGCAGTGACCCAACTAGCAGAGCTGAAGCCAGGGACCCCAAATGTTCCTCTAAATATCACCATAATTTTTAGTGGTCATCATTACATTAAATAAATACTAATAATGGGCAGAAAAAAGTGGCCGATAGTGAAGTATTTCTTTATGTGAAATAGCCAGTGTGCCCCAATCCAGAATCAGCAATGTTGAGAATATTTTATAGAATATTGTAGTGGGTGAGATCTGTAGACATGGAATATGAAGGATATGGCGGCAGCCAGATGTGCAGGAGAAGAGTGTGGAGGGTATGATGCAGTGGCGTATCATCCATGTGTGCAATGCATATGGGCCCTGAGAGGGAGTGGGGCCCGTTGTGTCCCCACACATAGCACACATGGGGGAGCTGCTGCTACTTCACCTCTGTCTTCAAACATGCCCACCTCCACTCTTATGTGCCCCCCCACAACACCAATCGCTTGTATCTGTGGCTCCCCTGCAGCTGCTGCCTCTTCAGATATTTACAGTGAGAGATGCAGTTATCTGCCTCACTCCTCTGCCAATCCATTCTGTTCCCTGCCCTACTTCAGGAACAGTCTGGAAGGGTTCGACCCATTTGTCCTGTGGCAACAAGGGGACTATTTCTTCACTTTCAGGTGCAGTGGAGTAATCTTTAGATCCTGTGATCTCAGGGCTGAGAAATGACACACTTTATGGGCAAAACTGCCAGTTAACAAAGCCTCTGCTTAGCAAGCTGGGCTGATGAGTCACAAACCCCTGGTACAATGCGCAGCCAGGCAGGTGATACCAATACTTCCTGTTGCAACTTCTTTTGTGACCCTCCTACTCATTTAAGTGTGAAAGTGCATCATCACACCACTAAAAATAGTTGTTGCCAGCTTACTGAGTCACTGAAATTGAATGTGTCCGCATAACTGCCAGGCAACCAGCATTTTTATATAAAGGCGAACAATAGTTATCCCCCTGTTCCTGTCCTGTTATTTGTTGTCCCTGGCACTAGAGTTTTTAATTTTTATATTTATAATTTGATGTTGTATAAAAATATGAAATATAGGTGATGGTACTAAATCTGATTCTTCCTTTTTATTGCAGATGAAGGCAGTATTTACTGCAGACACAGCTCACATGGCAGGTTTGCACCAGTGCACGACATCGAATGTGACATTTGCATTGAGAGTCAACCAAAATGTGATTTCCACGTTGAGACTCCACCAAAATGTGATGTTCCGGTTGATACTCCACCAAAATGTGATGTTCCCATTGAGACTGCACCACAATGTGACGTTCACGTTGAGACTGCACCAGAATGTGACGTTCCCGTTGAGATTGCACCAGAATGTGACATTCCCATTGAGACATTCCCATTGAGACCAGAATGTGATGTTCCTGTTGAGACTGCACCAGAATATGACATTCCCGTTGAGACTCCATCAGAATGTGACTTTCCCATGGAGACTCCGGCAGCATGCAACTTTCCTATGGAGTCTCTGGCAGCATGCGACTTTCCCATAGAGACTCTGATGGCATGCAACTTTCCTATGGAGTCTCCAGCAGCATGTGATTTTCCCATTGAGACTCCAGCAGAATGTGACTTTCCCATTGAGACTCTGGCAGAATGTGAGTTTTCCATTGAGACTCCAGCAGAATGTGACTCTCTCATTGAGACTCTGGCAGAATGCGACTTCCCCATTGAGACTCAGACAGAATGTGACTTTCCCTTTGAGACTCCTGCAGAATGTGACTTTCCCAGTGATACTCCGGCAGAATGTGGCTTTCTCATTGAGATTCCAGGAGAATGTGATTTTCCCATTGAGATTCCGGCAGAATGTGACATTCCCATTGAGACCCTGGCAGAATTTGAAGTTTACATTCCACCACAATGTGATATTCACATTGAGACTCCACCAAATTGTAATGTTCGCAATGAGACTCCTCCAGAATGTGGCGTTCCCATAAAGACCCCACTAGAATGTGATGTTCACATTGAGACTCCACTAGAATGTGACATTCACATGCAGACTCCTCCAGAATGTGACGTTCACAATAAGACTCCTCCAAAATGTGACGTTCACGGAAAGACTTCACCAGAATGTCACATTCATGTAAAGACTCCACCAGAATGTCACATTCACATTGAGACCTCACCACAGTGCGATGTTCACATTGAGACTTCAGCACAGTGTGATGTTCATGTTAAGACTCCAGAAGAATGTGACGTTCCCGTAGAGACTCCACCACAATGTGACATTCCTGTTGAGACTCCACCAAAATGCCAGGGGAACCAGGGAAATGTCTGAAGCGAAGATGGGGGCAAGGTTACAAGAAAGGGTAGGCAGATACTAGTTTTAGGGGATTCAGTTATTACAGGAACAGAGAGGGCAATATGTCACAAAGACTGTTATCGCCGAACAGTATGTTGTTTACCGGGTGCTCAGGTTCGACACATTGTAGATTGCATGGAGAGATTGTTGGATGGGGTTGGGGAGGATCCACATGTCATGGTACATATCGGTACCAATAACAAAGTTAGAGGAAGATGGAGCGCCCTACAAAGTGATTTCAGGGACTTAGGAGCTATATTGAAAAAGAGGATCTCCAAGGCAGTATTTATTTTCAGAAATACTGTCTGTACCTCGAGCCTCACCAGAAAGGCAGCAGGAGCTTAAGGAGCTTAATAAGTGGTTGAGGAACTGGTGCAGGGAGGAGGGATTTGGCTTCATGGAGAATTGGGCTGACTTTTCAGTTGGTTACTGTCTCTATGGCAGGGACAGACTGCACTTAAATGGGAGAGGTGCAGCTTTTTTGGGAGTAAAGATGGCCAAAACATTGGAAGAACTTTTAAACTAGGTGTCAGGGCCAGGACATGAACCTGGGACCTCTGCTATTTCTGGCCATGACTCTTCTCCCTGAGCTACCTGAGATGCTGAACAGCACCCTGTCTGATCCATGGACAACCCTGCCTTGTTTCTGAACCTCTGCTGAACTTTGAACTCATTGCTCCTACCATGAACTTCCTGATTTAAGCTATGTCTCTGCACTTTTTTGTTTGCCAGGTTATTGTGCTCTCTCCAGCCAATATCTCACTGTTGTCTTACCTGCTTCCGTCCATATTTTTGCTACTATTCATTATCAACCTTTGGCTTGTTCTTCGACTATGCTTCTGCCTGATCCCAACATGCATCCATTTGTTACCGATCCTTTGGCTTGTTTACCAACTATGCTTCTGTTTTAACCTTACCTACTATATATGCTACTCGATCCCAACTTGCTCACCTCCTGGTGGGATGATCCTGAGGACCGCAACCTGGTGCTAACATGCAGCAAAACCCACCTCCACTATCAGGAGCTCTGGTGAACACCAGTTAGTACTTAGACTCCGCACCTCAGGTGAGCCCTCATCATCCACCAGGGTGACCTGCTTCTATACCCACTCTGCTGGTTGGTGAAAGTTCAACTACTGCTATAGCTACTAGTCTCCGAGCCTGGCCTGTGATCATGACAGAATAATCTGGCCCAAAACATGGAGACCGCAATAGCAAATGTGTGTGCTGTGTGGTTTGCTGTGCTGGGCTTTGTGGTGTGCAGTGTGGTGTGCTGTGTGGTGTGCAGTGTTGATTTTTATGTGGAATTTTGATTCAGTTTTAGTTATATTCTTATGACTAAAATGCCATTTTAGTTTTTTGTCATATTTAAGTCATCTTAATTGTTTTAGTTTTAATCTACTGTAACTTGTGTGCTGTGTGGTGTTTTGTGTTGCGTGGTATGCTGTGTGGTGTGCTGTGCTGTAAAAAGCAGCTGGAAATTTGTATCCGGGAGTGAACTTAGAAATCGATTAGCAGAGACTGTGCCTATGTGGAGTGGGGGTGTGTGCCTTTCCTCCAATCAGCTCACACAGTGTTAGCCCAGACTCCACACTCACTGCTGGAAGAGAAAACAAAGATTTGTAACACGATGGACACTTTCTAAAGCATGTAGAAAGCTAAAGGCAGCAGATAAACAAGTAAAACTTATGTAGGAGGCTTTGTTTCATCTCTGTGCATCATCTGAGGCTCAACACTTCACTGGGTATATGTGAGGGTTTACATCCACTTTAAGGTTATGGCAAAAGTCAACAGAATCATGAAGTGTAAAATTAGAAACAAGATGTTAAATAAACCTTGCTTATCTTTACTAGATAGTTAGGTCTTTTAAGGAATTTAGAAGAATTATACATTTTGTATTATAATCTTTGCAAATAGTATCACACCTATATGAATTATTTTATTATAAGTTCAAGATGTATAATGTTTGTTACACGCAGTTCTTATGTCTTCTTATTACTCAAACTCAAGTTTAGCCAAATATAGGGACAAACATTATTTTGGTGTCTGGACTGTCCTTATATTTGGCTTCCATTAGGAAGCTTATATATTGTAATAACATCACAATAATCATGCTCTTTCAAAATACAGGCAATCCATTTTACCTGATGACATAGGAGTTTTATGTATTGACAGCAGAAAATATTATTAGGGTGATTGCATGCCCTAGGTCAAACCAAGTAATGACACAAACACAAGATGCGTCTTCTAAAAATTATAAAGGTGTGCAGCATCATACAAACTATTGCATGTAACATCGGGAACAGAAAATAAATATTGAGTTTGTTTAGCAGTAGTTTGCGGAAGCTCAAAAATTAGGTTCTTCAACAGAAAGGCCAGATGGTAAATTTTACAGCTGAAATTCATGGATCTTGTTGTAATTCAGATTTTTTTCCCAGAGGTTTGTCCAGATTGTGGATTGTAACATAACAAAACATGGAGCCTCATTTGAATGGGAATATTTCTCATAAGTAATTCCAGGAAAGTGTACATGGCAGAGTAAAGGTCTTCCATCTGGTCCTTCAGCAAATTAAAAAGCAAGCTGTGTGACTTAAACCAGCTGATCAAATAGACACATTCCCACAAAAGGCCCCACATGTATTGTGGGAGCGATGAGTCTGTATCCTAGGGATTTAGTTTTTAATATGTGACCTAAATGCATCCTGTATGGAACAAATGGTACTGATTTTTTTTTTACTCAAACTACAGGGTTGCCTTTTTTAAAGTGGTCAATATTAGGATTACAAGTATTTTTCAGTACTACTTAAAAGACCTGACATGATTTACACCTCTACATAAAGTAACAGAGGAAAGCATCTTGCTACCCAGGAGTTGTAATTTCTATATTCTCCTACAGCTTCACCTATTGGTAAATTTTAGATCAACTTGTCTATTCGGGGATTTTAGTGATCTGAGGACACCATTATGTCAGCACCTGAGGATTGTAGGTTTCCACAAAATGTGTAAAAAGTAACAGCAGGATGCATTGATTTGTTTAGGTCAAACCATGTAGAAACCATGTAGAAAATGTATTTGCTGTCAGGGCAAGAATGCGCAGGCATCTTTTCCATCAGCTTTTATACCTTCTTTTACTTCTAAAAGCAGGAAGTAATCCATGGCATCATACAGTACATCACATCTTTTACTTTTCCTCATACTGGACACATTGGCAATATAATTTTTCCCTTACAGAATGTTGAATTTTTCATCTTGCTGCCTTCTCGTTTTACAATGAATTCACTGTGGATCCATGTAAAAACACAGGGTTCATATGCATTTCATTTTCATTTGTGTTTTTATCTACAATATTATCTTGTCATCTTCAGTTTTGTATGATGTCCAGTGGAAAAATAAAAGGTTATTTAAAAATGGTTGAAAGATTTAATGAACCTGCAGGCATTATTTAGCTCAACAAAACGTGTTTCAGTTGCTGGAGGAGTGACCAACTGGTTTTCATGTAACCGATTCCCACCCGGCCTATGGCAAGATGACACTAGCGGGAACCTCTCATTGATCCGAGTGAACGTCATGTGATGTCCTCCTGGATTGCGCCCCCACGGGGCTGTGCATCGGTGTGATTTGTCACCGGCTGCGTCCCCCGGACACAGCTGATGACTAATCACTGTACCGGCCCGCTGCCAGCACCATGTGACCGCTGCAACCAAGCACAGCAGGTCACATGACAGTTGTAAACAATGGATGGCTTTCTTTCAAGCCATCCATTGTATACAATTGGGTTGCTAGCTGTGATTGGTGAGTGTGATCACATGGTACAGACTGGGCCAATCACAGCCCATCTGTACCATGTGATTAGCACTGACCAATCACAGCTAATCAGAACAAAACAAACTGAATAAATCGATTTCATTCAGTGAAATGTTTGCATATAGCAATGTACTGCACTGCTATATGTAAACATAATGTGTAAAAAAATAAATAAAAATAATAAAATAAAAAAGAAAACAATAATTTAAATGTTTTTTTTTTCGTACTGTCACCAGTCAGTGTCCCTGATCACCACTACACCCGTTATATGATGACGCTGTACTGCACTGGTGACAGTAAGTAAAAAATATATATATTTTTTTTTTAATTTCTTACTTTTTAAAAAACTTATGACAAAAAATAACAACTTTAAAAAAACTTGCCATGCCTCTTACTAAATACCTTGGACTGTCTACCTTCCAAAAAAGGGGTTTAATTGGGGGATATTTGTACTGTCCTGACATTTTTGGGCCACAAGAACTGAGATAGGCTGCCAGTACATCAGGATTGACCAATTTTCAGATCTATACCATAGTTTAGCTTTCCTACCGACCTAAATAATATACACTGATTTGGGTTATTTTCACCAAAGAAATGTAACAGAATACATGTTGGCCTAAATTTGTTAAGAAAGATATTTTGTTTGCATAATTTTATAACAAAAACAAAGAAAGTCGTGTTTTGGTTTTTTTTTTCAAAATTTTCGGTCTTTTTTCATTTATTTTGCAAAAAATAAAAAACCCAGTGGCGAATAAATACCACCAAAAGAAAGCTCTATTTGTGTGAACAAAATGATGAAAACAGTTTGGTTACAGTGTTGCACGACCGTGCAATTGTTATTTAAAGTGTGACAATGCTGAAAGCTGAAAATTGGCCTAGGCAGGAAGGGGGTAAAAGTGCCCTTTGTTGAATTGGAAGAAAACATGTGCCAAATGAAATATGTATGTGGAGCTGAATAGCAGAGAGCCAAACATACAAATTCTTTATTGCCAATAATACTTTGATAATAAGAAGGCAGATCTTGATATCAATATATTATTGGCAATAAAAAATTGTGAACTTTTAAGAGGTAGAATGTTATTTGGTTTCATGTAGATTTCTCAACTCAGGTGGCCCCCTATTGCTTGGAGAATTGCTTTCCTTGTTGTGGAGCTGCCAAGTTTTATTGACACCTTACTATAATACTGTGAGAGATTGGAGTCCAGAGCCTTAAATCTACATTTTCTTTAAAGAAGAACTAAAGTGTAACCGAGACTGAAGACTCATGGGATGTATGACATCATTTGGCCTAGGCCAGGAACCAGAAGGGAACTGAAATGTAAAAAAAAGTTTAAAACAAGTAAATGTTACATGCCCTCCTATCTATTTACTAATGCTAGCAGAATAAGGATTAAAAATAGTTAATGATGATTGAGAGAATTTAGTTAGGCTTTAAATCTTGAAATCTTCTAAATTTTCTTTAAATTAAATATGTAGGCTTAACTTGCTTAAAAAAACGGATAGTTGCCTGGTTGTCTCTGGCTTCACTGACTGGTAACAAGCATGCAGCCATTAAAGTCAGCGGTACATCAGAAATAGTGACCTGCAAACATGTCAGTTCATAAAGATGATTAAAGGTCAAAATGACAGCACCAGTTTTCCTTATATGTTTTGGAGATTCAAGTAGTGAAACCTGCTGCAATAGTTTATGGCTCTGTCATGCTGCTTTTAGAGCTTTAGGTGTTACAACCCACCTTGGGGTGTTGCTATCCAACATAAAAAAAGCTTGAATTTAGATACAGTACACTTAAAAATTGCTACACACAAGATACTTTAATTGTCCAGTCTACATAGATTTAGCATAAACTAAGTATTTTTAGACCCTACCTTGTTGAGTGAATGGGTTGTTTAGGTAGGCTATCACACTATTCTACATATTTGTTGGTAAATCTAAACAATATTGTAAAGAGAAATCATTAGATAGTTCAACCCTTTGATCTACCAAAAAACAAAATTTCTTATCGTACATCACGGGACACAGAGCCATAGTAGTTACTATGTGGGTTATAGGCCACCTTCAGGTGATGGACACTGGCAGGCCCTAAAACAAAAAGTGCCCTCCCTATATAACCCTCCCACTACTGGGAGTACCTCAGTTTTTTCGCCAGTGTCTAAGGTAAAGTTGGAATTTCTTTTTAAGAACAACATTGCTCTTGCAGGTTCAGTCGTTCAGCCAGCTCTTGCAGCGATTGGAGTATCTCAGTCCATAAAGGACCAGTTTGTAGAGGTACTCAAAATTATTCCTGATCAGCAGGCCCAGCAGATGGCTGGCATATCAGATGCACTGTGTTTCACAGTGGATGCTATGAAAGATTCTATTATTCAAGCTTCACGGCTTATGCTGGGGCTGGTACATATGCGCAGAGTCCTATGGTTGAAAAATTGGTCAGCCGAAGCGCCATGTAAAAAGCTCTTGGCCAGTTTCCCATTTCATGGTGAACGGTTGTTTGGAAGAGGACTTGGGGCAGGAAACCCGGGAAGCAAAATACTAAAGCCTCCTTATAAAGGGGCACCCCCGCTTGCTCGGGTGGGGGGAAGGCTTCTACACTTTTCAAAGATCTGGCAGGAGCATTGTCAGGACAGATGGGTGGCTTCCTCAATTTCTCTAGGTTACAGACTCGAATTCCGAGAATTCCCATCTCTCTGTTTTTTAAGATCAAACGTTCCCAGAGATCCAGGGAAAAGGAAGTCTCTCTTTCTGGCCCTGGATCATCTCTTGTCTCAGAAAGTGATTAGAGGTTCCCACAGAAGAGCAGGGACCAGGGTTTTATTCAAACCTCTTTACGGTACCAAAACCAAATGGGGAGGTAAGACCCATTTTAGGTCACAAGGATCTAAACCGGCATTTGAATATCCATTCCTTTCGCATAGAGTCAATCCGATCGGTTGTCTCCATTCTACAAGGAGGAGAATTTTTGTCATCGATCGACATCAAAGATGCCTATCTCCATGTGCCAATCCATGTGAAATTTCTACGCTTCGAGGTAGAAAATCATCATTTTCAGTTTGTGGCTGTGCCTTTCGGTCTAGCCACCGCACCTCGAGTATTCACAAAGATCCTGGCCCCTCCTGTAGCCAGGTTCAGGGCTCAGGGTATAACAATTCTAGCCTACATAGACGATATGCTCTTAGTAGATCAGTCAGTCACCTGTCTAAACCAAAGTTTAGTCCCAGCCGTGAGTTACCTAGAATTCCTAGGCTGGATTCTCAACCTAGAAAAATCCTCCTTAAAACCATCAAGGAGATTACAGTACTTGGGGCTGATCATAGATACCGTTCAAAAGAAGGTATTCTTACCCCAGGGAAAGATCAGTTCCATAAAGAAGCTGATTCGGCTTGTCAAAACAAAGAGAAATCATTCCATTCGGCTTTGCATGAAATTGTTAGGAAAGATGGTGGCCTCCTTCGAGACCGATCCTTATGCGCAGTTTCATTCAAGACTGCTGCAAAACAGTATTCTGTCGACTTGGAACAAGAAGGTCCAGGCTTTGGACTTTCCAATGCGCTTATCCCCCGAGGTGCATCAGAGCCTCAATTGGTGGTTGATATCCAACAACCTTCAACAGGGGAAATCCTTTCTACCAGTATCCTGGAAAGTGGTAACAACGGATGCCAGCCTTCTAGGCTGGGGAGCAGTCCTGGAAGAGGCATCTGTCCAGGGGAAGGGGTCCAAGTCAAAAAGGACCTTGCCCATCAATATTCTTGAAATTTGGGAAGTTCGTCTGGCCCTAGAGGCCTGGATGCTTAGATTACGAAATTGTCCTGTCAGGATTCAATCCGACAATGCCACAGCTGTGGCCTACATCAATCACCAAGGGGGCACGAGAAGTCATACAGCCCAAAAAGAGGTTAATCATGTTCTATCTTGGGCAGAAAACAACATTTTTTGCCTATCGGCGATTTTCATTCCAGGGATAGAAAATTGGCAGGCGGACTACTTGAGTTGCCAACAATTTTTTCCGGGAGAATGGTCCCTTCACCCCGACATCTTTCTGTCGATATGTCAAACATAGGGTGTTCCGGACGTGGATCTGTTCGTGTCCAGATTCAACAACAGGGTCGACAACTTTGTGTCAAGGACAAGGGATCCGCTGGCATGCGGAACAGACGCCTTGGTTTTTCCATGGGATCAGTTTTCACTGATCTATGCATTTCCACCGGTTTTGCTGCTGCTGCACCTTCTTCGCAGGATCAAGCAGGAAGGGAAGGAGGTGATTTTGGTGGCCCCAGCCTGGCTCAGAAGATCTTGGTTTACTGAGATCATAAAGATGGCGGTAAGGGACCCTTGGACCCTGCCGCTGTGGCCAGAGCTTCTCGCACAAGGTCCAGTATTCCCTCCTACCTTACAAACGCTAAATTTAACGGTTTGGCTATTGAAACCCACATTCTAAAGGACCGTGGGTTGTCTCCTTCAGTAGTGTCTACTTTGGTTAATGCTAGGAAGTCGGCCTCCAGAGTCATATACTATAGAGTTTGGAAGGCATATGTCTCCTGGTGTGAATCCAGGGGTTGGCACCCCAGAAAGTATGTCATAGGTAGGATCCTTGAATTCTTGCAGATTGGATTGGAAATGAAGCTGGCCTTGAGTACTATCAAGGGCCAGGTCTCAGCCTTATCAGTATTGTTTTATTGGCCTCTTGCTTCTCACTCTCTGGTTTGTAACTTTATTCAGGGGGTAATGTGGATTAATCCTCCCGTCAGGACACCCCTGAACCCTTGGGATTTGAATTTAGTCTTGGTTCTTTTGACGAGGAAGATAATTTTTTTGGTTGCCATATCCTCTGCCAGAAGAGTATCGGAATTGGCGGCTCTTTCTTGTAAAGAGCCATATTTGATTATTCATAAGGATAAGGTGGTATTGTGGCCTCATCCTAAATTCCTACCGAAGGTAGTGACAGGTTTTCATTTAAACCAGGATATTGTTCTGCCATCTTTTTTTCCAGAACCTCGGTCTGTGGAAGAGAGGTCACTACATTCTCTTGATGTAGTGAGAGCTGTCAAGCTCTATTTAAAGGTGACCGCGCAGATTTGCAAAACAGATGTTTTGTTTGTATTGCCAGAAGGTCCTATAAGAAGACAGGCAGCATCAAAATCTACTATTTCCAAATGGATTCGTCAGGTGATTGTTCAAGCTTATGGTCTAAAGAGGAAAATTCCTCCTTTCATGTTAAGGCACACTCCACCAGGGTTAGTGCTAGTGTTAGTGCTAGTGTTAGTGCTTCTTGGGCAGTGCATCACCAGGCCTCCGCGACTGCAAGGACGCAACTTGGTCTTCAGTCCATACATTTACCAGATTCTATCAAATCGACGTAAAAGGTCATGAGGATATTGCCTTTGGGCGCAGTGTACTGCAGGCTGCAGTATGAGTCCTCTAGTCTCTTAATGCCCTACTTTTTTGTTGTGTCTCCCTCTCTTCAGTTGCCATTGCTATAGGACATCCCACATAGTAACTACTATGGCTCTGTGTCCCATGATGTACGATAAGAGGATTTTTATAACAGCTTACCTGTAAAATCCTTTTCTTTGAAGTACATCACGGGACACAGAGGTCCCTCTCTTCTTTGATATGCATGTGTATTGCTTGGCTACAAAACTGAGGTACTCCCAGTAGTGGGAGGGGTTATATAGGGAGGGCACTTTTTGTCTTACGGCCTGCCAGTATCCATCACCTGAAGGTGGCCAATAATCCACATAGTAACTACTATGGCTCTGTGTCCCGTGATGTACTTCAAAGAAAAGGATTTTACAGGTAAGCTGTTATAAAAAACTGGAAAAATATCATTGGAAACATATCCTTAAGACAGATAGGTTAAAAAGTGGCCTGAACTGAGAGGACTAAATCTTCAGAGGAGGCCTCAAATGTCTACAGTGAACCGCATTATGTATACTAATGACTGCACCTGCTTCATACCAGAAAAATATTATAGTACTTTGGAAATAAAAAATTATAGTGCAAAATGTAATTTACAATATTTAATCTTAGATAATAAGTTCATAAAACATTTTGTAAAGTATAACCTCCCAACCGGAGAACAGCTGGGAGCGCATTTTTTTTTCTATCTTTAAACCACTGAGGGACGCAGAGCAAGAGCGAGAAAACTGCATGTGGCCAATAAAACACCAGTCTGACATGTCTGCCTTAGGGCATTGATAATAATGAAATGATAATCGCCAAAATCAGACCTACTGATGAGCCCCACGTAAAGGAGCGGTCTTGTTTGTCACGTTTGATAATAGTGTACGGTGAGTTGGAGAGGTGGTATAGGACACAATATTATTCATATGGTTTATGTGAGTGTATTTTTATCTATTTTCAATATATATATATATATATATATATAATGAAACGTTCAGGGTGAAGTGCAACACGGCACATGAATTAAAGTGCAAGCAATCAGGCCATCCCACAGGCCATATATAAAAGAATCAGAAAGGGATTGCTGCACTTTAAAATGTATTAGAAAAAAGCAAATCATGCAAAAAAATTGTAGCTATAGTGTTCCAATATGGAACACTACAGCTACAATTTTTTGTATGATTCTCTTTTTTCTAGTAAATTTTTATGTGCAGCAACCACTTTCTGATTGATATATATAATATACTGTGAGCACTAGCCTTTTCTATCCTATGTTACTCATTTTCACATGGTCCATAGTGGAAGGACTAAAGAAATAAAGTTGGAAGCTAGATCTACATATTACACCCCCATATGGGATAGAAGAGAACTGAAGCAAAGCACGCTTCATAGAGGACACCAGTTAGAGTACACAATCTCAGGCTGCAGTGGGGACACAGAAAAGATGTGAAGGATAGCAGAAAGCAGGATCGACCAGGTATATTTCACTGTACACAAAACAAATAGTGGCTTTGTAAGTATAAATACTCTGTTATATGGCATGTAATGAGAGTTTTTCATAGTCTGGGTTTAAGGACACTTTAAGCTTATTGGAACTAATCACTTTCTCCTCAGTCTCTGTGTACATGCAATAGTACTGCATGCTTAAGTGGCTAACTGCCAAGCATCACCATTGTCACATGGGGGAGTGGAAGTTAGTTACATGCTCCCAATACTCAAAGATTATAGAGCATTTTTCTTTGTTCCTGGTGACCTAACAAACAGCAATGGAATCTGAATGTTAAAAAAAGTATTGGTCAGTTTTTAGGCTAACAGACAAACAGTTGTCAAACAAATGACATGGATGGGGTAACAGGCACTACCCTGGGACACATGTACCAAAGAAAAACAAATTTTAAATAATTCTGTTTAGCGGTACTAGTCATTTTATTAATGCTTAACCTCCCTGGCAGTTTTCCCAAGTGTGGCTCGGTGTTAAATTTCAGCACCAGTAGCGGTAACCCCAAGCCAAACTCGGGATTGCACTGCAGGATCCTGGTGCGGTGTACTTACCTTGTCCCCAGGATCCTGCGATGTCCCCCCGCTGTGTCCGCGGGCTCTGTCCTCCGCCCGATGCCTCTCTGTGCCAGGCTCCGCTCCCTGCGAGCCCGGCGACAAATTCAAAAAAGTGAAAAATCATAATACATACAGTACACTGTAATCTTACAGATTACATTACTATATGAAATTATTACACATCCCTTTTGTCCCCAGTGCTTTGTCCAATGCCCTGCATGCAGTTTTATATTATATATACTGTTCTTTCTGCCTGGAAACTTGAGATTGTCCATAGCAACCAAAAAGTGTCCCTTTACGTCAAAAGTGGTTTTAGACCAGCTAGAAAACAGCGATAGTAAATTAGAACACTTGCAGAATTGAGCGATAGTGAATCGTGGGGAAATTTATTTTATTATTATTATTTTTTATAATTATTTATATTTATTTATTATATTATGGAGCACTGACCCCCGAAGGAGCTGCTGATATTTGATTGGGCCTGTACTCTGCCAACCTTACCCCCTATAATTTGCTCAACCCGCTTGACACAGCTGTGGTGTCCCAGTGTTGGTGTTAAGCTTAACACTAAAGGACACTCCCACAATATACAATACACAATAATGTAACTTTTACCTGTACCTGGGTAGCTTCACCTGCAGGAGAATTAACAACACCTCTACACATTTAATTTAACCAACTGCTTATGAGCTTCTCCTGCTTTATGATGCAGTCCTTGTCACTGTGACTGAACACAAGGCCTTACAATGAAAGCTGTGGGCTTTGATCTTCTGTCTTCTGCTAGCTATTATACTGCAGTGATTGTAATCCAAGGGTTTAACAAGCAAAGCAACAGTGAAGAATAATAAGTGAAACCGTTCTTGCTGTATAACACACTTGAAACCGCCTCCAGTATAGTTGTCTCTAAACCACACAGTATCAATCCTCAGTGAAGTATAGGCTTGAGGCCTGCTTGAACTCGGTCTACTTGAATGAGACCCCTCTGCGGAACTGCAGGTCTCAGCAACTCTGTAGTATGATGTCTAAGTGTGTAAAGTGCGTTAAAGAACGTTGGGCGACAGCCCTCTCACCACACCAGGCCTGGAAAGTTGGAAACCTCCACTCCGGCTGTCTCAGTCTTACTGCCAGTCAGTACCGTCGTACCGTTCTGCTCCACAAGATGACTGGGACCTTCAGATGGCTCTGTCAGGCGTCTCTGGATCTTTCCCGATCCGATCACACTGTCTCTCCAACACTCAAGTGTAAAGCAGAGTCGCTGGTCGTTCCGCTCCACGCGATACAGGCCACTCTCTCTGGAACACCTCCTTCAGATCCTTGTAGGCAGGCCACGCGTTCCCCAAAGAGACAGAAAATGGCCACGTGTAGCCTTTTATATCCTACCCAGCATGCAGTTCAGCCACTCGGGGTTCATGGGTAGGTGAGTGGGCATTCTGGGTAGGTAAGTCCTTTTTTCAAAGTAAATAATTAAAGTGGAGTTCCACCCAAAAATAGAACTTCCACTTTTTGGATTCCTCCCCCCCTCCGGTGTCACATTTGGCACCTTTCAGGGGGGAGGAGGGAGCAGATACCTGTCTAATACAGGTATTTGCTCCCACTTCCTGGCATAGCTCACCGCGGCGCTTGCGGTGACCTATGCCACTTCCAGCGCCTACCCCGTCCTCCCCCGCTGTATTCTGTGAGACACAGAACACAACAGGGACCTGAAAGGATGCGCAGCGCGACTTGCGCATGCGCAGTAGGGAACCAGGAAGTGAAGCTGCACGGCTTCACTTCCTTATTCCCTTACCGAGGATGGCGGCGGCAGCAGCCGAGAGCCGAAGGACGGATCGGCTTTGGCTGCCGACATCGCGGGCTCCCTGGACAGGTAAGTTTCCATATATAAAAAATCAGCAGCTGCAGTATTTGTAGCTGCTGGCTTTTAATATTTTTTTTTCAGTGGACCTCCACTTTAAAGCTGAGTTCCACCCAAAAGTGAAACTTCCGCTTATCAGATTCCTCCCCCCCTCCGGTGTCACAGTTGGCACCTTTCAGGGGGGTGGGGGGTGCAGATACCTGTCTAAGACAGGTATCTGCACCCACTTCCGGGAATAGACTCCCGCGGGAGTCACGTCCCCTCCCGCACTCCCCGTCTGTCTCCTGGGAAAGACACAGGTCCCAGGAGATAGCGGGGACCATTGAAAAAGCGCAGCGCTACTCGCGCATGCACAGTAGGGAATCGGGAAGTGAAGCCGCAACGCTTCACTTCCTGATTCCCTCACTGAGAATGGCGGCGGCAGCACCCGAGGATCGAGGGACGGTTCGGTCTCGGGTGCCGACATCGCTGGACCCCGGGACAGGTGAGTGACCTTATTTTAAAAGTCAGCAGCTGCAGTATTTGCAGCTGCTGACATCTAAAAAAAAAAATTTCGCGGGACTCCCGCTTTAAGTCACTTCCTGTATGAGTTCCATGTGAAAGATTAACAAGTCTATTCATAAGTATACCAGTAGAGGGAGCCAAATACTAATTTATAACATTGTCCATTGTTTAACATGACATTGCATTAGAAGGCAAAAATACCAGCGCTACATTATAATTTATGATTTTGTGTTTCAAACTTCATCATACCCGGGATATATACTAGACTCTTGGTGGACAGATTTAAGTGTGTTATTGCTAAGAATTACAGGCCTACAATATAAAACGCCAAATTTCTATGCAAAATAATTGTACCGATTTGAGACGCAAAAATCTGACATAATCATACTGCCAGGGAGGCTACAGCCCATCTCCAGGCAATTGTTTTCCCATGCGGTGGGGCTGTGTTCGCACTGCATGGGTTAACTGCTCGTTTTTGTCTAGGGGTGAGCTCAAAGTTTATACTCACCCCTTCGATCCTGGTCTTGTGCTGGGGGGATCATAGGATTAGGTAAGTATATCTCCACCCTCATCTCCCCTAGACAAAAATTTGCAGTTATCCCATGCATGTAGCCCAAATTTCCCTGGAGTTGCAGCCCAAATGATTTCCTTCATTTATACGAAACCCTTATCCTAGGTGAAGGTTAGGTATACATGCTAATAAGGGAAACCCACAAAAAAAGGCTCCCCCTAAAAATGCATACCAGACCTTTAATCTTGATTAAGGTTTAGTATGAATGTCAAGAGGAACCTCACACAAAAATAAAATTTGTGTGAGGTCCTCCCTTAAATTCTTTACTAGATGCTTTGCGTTTGATTTACTAAAACTGGAGAATGAAAAATCTGGTGCAGCTCTGCATAGAAACCAATCAGCTTCCAGGTTTTTTTGTCAAAGCCTAATTGAACAGTTAGTGAGTCACAGTAGTTTGAAACTGATTGGCTACCATGCACAGCTGCACCAGATTTTGCAATCTCCACTTTTAGCAAATCAACCTCTTTGAGTCTGGTATGGATATTAAGGGGAACCCCATGCAAAAAACAAGAAAAAAAGCATTGGGTCCCCCTAAAATCCACACCAAACCCTTATCCAAACATGCAGCCTGGCAGGCCAGAAAAGGGTTGGTACAAGCGTGCGTTCCCTCCTGAACCATGCCAAGCCACATTCCCTCAACATAAAGAGAAGTACCTTGCCAGGGGGCATATTGTTCCCATGTTAATGAGCACAAGGACCTCTTCCCCACAACCCTGGCCAGTTGATTGGGGAGGGGAGTCTTCAGGCAGGGGGCTTATCAAAATCTGGAAGCCCCCTTTAAAAATAAGGGCCGCACCCTCCAAAAGAATGAGCAAGGAATACATAGCCTCTACTCATTTGCAAGTAAATTTTAATAGTAAAGACTCACACTTTTTGAAAAGTCCTTTATTAAATAAATAATAAGCCCCCCAAAAAAGTCCCACACTGCAAATCCATTGTCAATCTCTTCATCTAGCGATGCAGTGCCTCATGAATCACAATGAGTGGCGCCTGCTGTTTCGCAAAAAGAAAAAAAAACACCAACTGATGAACACAACTGGACCAAACTGGGAGCTCATCCTCACTGGGATGATTGATTAATCAAAATCACAAAAATTTGATTGATTGCTTGAATAATCAAAAAAACACAAAAAGCTATGTAACAGTACAAATGTTGTCAGAAACCATGAATCAGACCGAGACAGCGTAGGGGAACAGCAAGCAGGATCAGGAACCAGAAGGGACGTCAGCCAAGCAAGTCTTCAATAGGTACACAGGAGCAGAGGTGGCTCTCTACTTAGGCAAATTAGGCGGTCGCCTAAGGCCTCGGACTCACAGGGGCCTCGCAACTAGCTAATTTGCCTAATTAAAGAGCTTGAGATGGATAGAAATAGCAGCGCCCGGGTGGCTGGAGGACGGGGTGAGTAGCAGAGCTCCCGCCTCTACTGCACTAGCTGCTCTGTATCACATTCCATGCCTGTGTGCTCAGCCTGTGATCACTGGCTCCTCCTAGTCGTTCTCTCCTTCCCCATGCAGCACCGCGCAGACCAGAGTCATCCCCAGCCAGAGCTCCGCCCCCCGAGTTGGCTGCATTCATTTAGGAGCACTGTACACTTCTCCCGCGCAAAGTTTAAGCACACAGGTGCAGCTGTATGAGAGCCGGAGGACACTGCAGGCTTGTCTGCCAGCCCCCCTTCTCCCATCATACACAGATCTTCCTCGCCTCGGAGATTTGCTGATTGCCCTGTCTGTGCTGCTGGAGGAAGTCCAGGCAGCCATGAAGCGTGCTCTTGCAGACTTGCTCAAGGTGAGTGAGACTCCATATCCCCCACAGACAATTCCATACTACACTCCATCCCCCCATCTCCCATGGGGACAGGGACCCCCATCTTAGCTAGGGACAGGGACCCCATCTCACCTAGGGACAAAGACCCCCATCTCACCTAGGGACAGGGACCCCATATCACCCAGGGACAGGGACTCTCATCTCACCTAGGGACAGGGACCCCTTATCGACTGGGGACAGGGACCCCATCTCAGCTAGGGACAGGGACCCCCATCTTACCTGGGGACAGGGACACCCTTCTTCCCTGGGGACAGGGACCCTTCTCACCTAGGGACAGGGACCCCGATCTCCCCTGGGGACAGGGACACCCTTCTCCCCTGGAGCAAGGGACCACTTCTCACCTAGGGACAGGGACCCCTTCTCACCTAGGGACAGGGACCCTTTTCCACCTAGAGACAGGGACCCCCTTCTCCCCTGGGGATAGGGGCCCCTTCTCACCTGGGGACAGGGACCCCCATCTCACCTGGGGACAGGGACCCCCATCTCCCCTGGGGACAGGGACCCCATCTTACCTGGGGACAGGGACCCTTCTCACCTAGGGACAGGGACACCCTTCTCCCCTGGAGACAAGGACCCCCATGTCACCTGGGGACAGGGACACCCATCTCACCTGGGGACAGAGACCCCCATCTCAGCTATGGATAGGGACCCCTATATTACCTGGGGACAGGGACCCTTCTCACCTAGGGACAGGAACCCCAACCTCACCTGGGGACAGGGACCACTTCTCACCTAGGGACAGGGACCCCTTCTCACCTGGGGACCGGAACCCCCATCTCCCCTGGGGACAGGGACCCCCATCTCAGCTAGCGACAGAGACCCCCATCTCACCTGGGGACAGGGACCCCCTTCTCACCTGGGGACAGGGACCTCTTCTTCCCTGGGGACGGGGACCCCTTCTCACCTAGGGACAGAGACCCCTTCTCCCCTAGGGACAGGGACTCCTTCTCACCTAGGTATAGCATTGATAGAGACAGAGCACTGACCCCCATTGAGAAAGAGGACACTGACTTCAGCACAAAGACAGAGTGCACTGAAAAAAAGTGCCCTGACTCCAGCACTGAGAACACACTGATGCCAGTGCTCAGAGAGTGCACTGACACCTACGTTGAGATAGAGGACACTGAAACCAGAACTTTAAGGATGTTAATATATGCAATTTATGCAGTTAATTTGTATCGCTTGAATTATTTTTTCCATTAGGGACGTGAGTGGGGCCTCATGTCTAAGTTATGCCTAAGGCCTCACAAAGTCTAGAGCCACCTCTGCACAGGAGAGAGTCTCTGGATGTGTTGACCAAGGCGAAGGCAGAGAGGAACTGAACTGAACAGCTTAAGTAACCAGCAGGACTGACAAACAGGATATCATTCATCATCAGATGAGTCACTGTGGAAAAGATTGGAGCTGTCAATTAACCGACAGCTGAGTCTGCTCTGAGAAGGAAGGGCTGAGGCCAGCCCTGACAGATGTAAAAAATAGATACAAGAAATTCAATAATATACACAAATTATAGCGCATTAGAGTCATAGAAATACAGTAGTGAATAGAGACAAGAAATATTTACATGTAACTTATGGCTGAAATCCAGTTTTAGAAAATGTCCTGAAAATAAATACGGTTATAGCTGCCAAAAAGTACTCTTTAATTGTGCAACTCTTCTGTTTTAGTTGCTGTTAGGCTATGAATGCGTAACAGTGGCTGCTATTTTCGCTCCGTTTTTCAAAGATTTGTGCCTCTGGCATTTCTATATCAATGCTGTTGCCAAATATTCACAGATGACTGATCTTAAGAGTTGCAGAAACCAGTCTTCAAGTTTGACAGTATAAGGCAGTACTAGTGTCTTTTCAGATTAGACCAGTGGCGACCCGTCCCCCCCCAAAACGAATCACTAAAATAAATAAATAAATAAAAGGCCCTTTAACCACTTAACAACCGTGCTTTAGCCAAATGACGGCTACAGCGTGGCTCGATAACTCTGGGAGGGTGTACTATAACGTCCATCCATGCTTGTTCATCCATCCATGCTCAGCCATGCCATCCATACTCAGCCATCAATCCATGCTCAGCCATGCCATCCATACTCAGTCATGCCATCCATGCTCAGCCATGCCATCCATACTCAGCCATCCATCCGTGCTCAGCCATGCCATCCATACTCAGTCATCCCATCCACCCCCTTCCATACTCAGCCATACCCAGCCATACTCAGCCATACCCAGTCACACTCAGCTATACCCAGCCAAACTCAGCCATGCCCAGCCATGCTCAGCAATACCCAGCCATAGTCAGGCATACCCAGCAATACCCAGCCATACTCAGCAATACCCAGCCATACCCAGCCATACTTAGCAATACCCAGCCATGTTCAGCCATACTCAGCCATGCTCAGCCATACTCAGCCATACTCAGCAATACTCATCCATACCTAGAAATACCCAGCTATACCCAGCCATGCTCAGCCATACGTAGCAAAACCCAGCAATTCTCAGCAATACCCAGCCATACTCAGCCATACCCTGCCATACCCAGCAATACCCAACAATATTCAGCCGTACCCAGCTATTCCCAGCCATACTCAGCCACCCAGCCATATTCAGCAATACCCAGCCATACTCAGCAATACCCAGCCATACTCAGCCATACCCAACCATACTCAGCCATATCCAGCCATCCTCAATCATCCTCAGCCATCCCCATTCATGCTCATCCATGCCTTATCCATGTAACATCCATGCCACTACAGTGCCACTACAGTGCCCATCAGTGTCTCACAAAAGTGTAATAGGTAGTCAAATTAGATTTGACTTTTATGTCCCTAGAACACCTGATGGTGCTCCCTGCATGTTGGGCCTCTGTATGTGGCCATAAAATCATACAATACAGCGCTCGCAAATATATAGTATGTGATCTCAAAATCTAGAGAAAAAAGAGAATTTTGTTGCAGCTGCAGAGTGAAAGTACTGTCTTAGATAACGCCCTGGGGGAGGGGCGAAACGCGTCGACGCTAAATCCTGTCCACGTCTGTCTGATTTGCTACCAGTGACATCACTTCCTGGTGAACCGACCAAATATCTGAATGCCTGCTCTGCACATCGGTCCCGTGAGTAGCGCATTTATGCGCAGGTGACCCTTGGTATCTTAAGGTTTTATGCTATATGCTTCTCCTTTCTCTTTTGGTGGAACGCGAGCTTTATGGTTTCTTCCAAGCAATTTCAACATCGTTACATCATCAGCCCTGTTTGATTATAAGGATGAAAAAGCTGGAAGTCCGCTTATTGCTTCTCCCATGAAGGGGTTCTAACCATTAGCTACGTTTTTCTGTTTAGAATATGGTTATTGCTGACGTTTTATGATTCCACTATCCCACCTGGCATTTCCGGAGGGGATCGCTTCATAGTCATCTTTGATTGTGAATTTTTGAGAGCATATTCGTTTTATTTCTCTTCCTTGCACTAGTGTTATGTCAAACCGCTATTTTTGTCATTTTTTAGTTGCACCTGTATAATATGCACACTAATCGATTTCTATCGCAGTGAAGGTTTTACACCCAGGGAGTACACCTTTGCACGCTCCCGTTGTCATTTTCTGTCATCCTGCAGCATTATGTACACTAATTGATCTATCACATTTATATTGAAGGTTTTTTTGGTTCTGATAGTGCACTCCTGCGCATTCTCACAAATAATTGGGTGTGCTGCGCAGGGTGCATGTCCGGTTCTCTGACACCTTTACATTCACTATTTGTGACACCTTTATATTCATTATTTGTGTTCTTTTAGTCTATTTTGATTTGGTATACTCTATTTATACATAGTTGCTAGCGCAGTTCACCTGGTTATATATCTGTATGTGGCCAGGCTGTGGAAAAGTCTCTCATATGTGGTATTGCCGTACTCAGTAGGCATAGGAGAATCTATTTTGGGGTGTCATTTTTGGTATGTACATGCTATGTGTTAGAAATATTGTATAAATGGACAACTTTGTGTAAAAAAAATGTATTTATATTTTCTTTCCACATTTTGCAAAAACTTGTAGAAAAAAATGACGTGTTCAAAAGACTCATTATGCCTCATAGATTATACGTTGGGGTGTTTTCTTTTCAAAATGGGGTCATTCTTGGGGCATTTCCATTGTCTGGTGCTCCAAGGCCTTCAAAAGTGCAAGAGGTAGACAAGATATTATATGTGTAATTTATGCTCGTAGAACGCCTGGAGGTGCTCCCTGCATGTTGGGCCTCTGTATGTGGCCAGGCTGCGTAAAAGTCACACACATGTGGTATCGCCATACTCGCCATACTAGAAGTAGTAGAATGTGTTTTGGGGTGTAATTTGTGGTATGCATATACTGTGTGTGAGAAAAAAACCTGATAATATGTCAATTTTGTGAAAAAAAAATAATAAATCTTGATTTTGCAAAGAATTGTTGGAAAAAATTACAACTTCAAAAAACTCACCATGCCTCTTACTAAATACTTTGGAATGTCTACTTTCCAAAAAGGGGTCATTTGGGGGGTATTTGTCCTGGCTTGTTAGGGTCTCAAAAAATTAGATAGGCTGTCAGTACTTCAGGTGTGATCAGTTTTCAGAGATTGGCACCATAGCTTGTGGACTCTATAACTTTCACACAGACCAAATAATATACACCGATTTAGGTTATTTTTACCAAAGAAATGTAGCAGTATAAATTTTAGTCAAAATTTATGAAGAAAAATTACTAATTTGCAAAATGTTATAACAGAATCGAAGAAAAATGTATTTTTTTTACAGAATTTTCATTCTTTTTTCTTTTATAGCGCAAAAAATAAAAAAAAACAATGGTGATTAAATACCACCAAAAGAAAGCTCTAATTATGTGAAAAAAAGGACAAAAATTTCATATGGATACAGTGTTGCATGAGTGAGTAATTGTCATTCAAAATGTGAGAGCACCGAAAGCGGAAAACTTGTCTGGTTAGAAAGGGGGTTTAAGTGCCCAGTGGGCAAGTGGTAAAAAAAAAAAAGGTCCTTTAAGTGCACTGTGTTCGGGCGCTGGACACAGTGCACTATGGGAAGCATGACATCAATGCAATCACGTGATTGCAGACGAGACGCTTCATTTGACTGTTTTTTTGCTGCAATGCACCTTAACACTCCTTCATTCTTGTTGAAGTCTTTTTTTGATTGGCACCGCCGTAAGACATGGGCGATGCTTTCCCTCGAAGCCGACAAACCTTAAGTGACGCCGCCACTCCGTGGATGGAACGCACGGCCCAAGTGGTGCCTATTTGCAGTAGATTATTTTGGTAATCCCTGCACTCCAGAGGAAAACACACCACACAGTCCGCTTGAACAAGTAAGTGTCGGGGGAGCTAGCAGCTGTCAGTGCCTTGAGCCCCTGGCTACCCCTAGTGGGGGGGGTGAATCCATGGTAAGTGACACTGGGACACCTCTCCTTTCCTATGCTTTGTGATGTTGGTGCTACCACATGCCTGCAAGCTGTCTCAACTTTGGAGCAGCAAGGATAGCTGCAGAGTCTCTGCCTTTGTTGGGTCCTGATAATCTCTCCCCCCCGTGGCGTTGTTAGGTGGGTGTGGGGGGTGCGGTCCGCACCCGGGTGACACCCGCCTGAGGGGTGACACCCGTAGGTAGTGGCACGCACCTCTAACACTGCCCGCTGACCTGATCTGTGCCTCAGGTCTTGCGCTGTGTGCCTCAGCGCAGCGGACTGAAGCCGCCTCCCCCTCCTCTCTGTTTACATCCACACAGGAGGAGGAGGAGCCCGAGGGACACATGGCTGTGTGTATTGTCCGCGCTGTTCTGAGGTCTGTAAACTTTATGTATATGTGGGTGGACATGTGCAGGGGGATTCTATATTAATGGGGGTTCTGCACTGAGGGGGGGATTCTATATTAATGGGGGTTCTGCACTGAGGGGGGGGATTCTATATTAATGGGGGTTCTGCACTGAGGGGGGGATTCTATATTAATGGGGGTTCTGCACTGAGGGGGGGAGTTCTATATTAATGGAGTTTCTGCACTGAGGGGGGGGGGGGATTCTATACTAATGGGGGTTCTGCACTGAGGGGGGATTCTATACTAATGAGGGATCTGCACTGAGGGGGATTCTATACTAATGGGGGGTCTGCACTGAGGGGGGATTCTATACTAATAGGGACTCTGCACTGAGGGGGGATTCTATACTAATGGGGGGCTCTGCACTGAGGGGGGATTCTATACAAATGGGGGCTCTGCACTGAGGGGGGATTCTATATTAATGGGGGTTCTGCACTGAGGGGGGATTCTATACTAATGGGGGTTCTGCACTGAGGGGGATTCTATACTAATGGGAGGTCTACACTGAGGGGGGATTCTATACTAATGAGGGGTCTGCACTGAGGGGGGATTCTATACTAATGGGGGCTCTTCACTGAGGGGGGATTCTATACTAATGGGAGGTCTGCACTGAGGGGGGATTCTATACTAATGGGGGTCTGCACTGAGGGGGGATTCTATACTAATGGGGGCTCTGCACTGAGGGGGGATTCTATACTAATGGGGGCTCTGCACTGAGGGGGGATTCTATACTAATGGGGGGTCTGCACTGAGGGGGGATTCTATACTAATCGGGGGTCTGCACTGAGGGGGGATTTTATACTAATGGGGGGTCTGCACTGAGGGGGGATTCTATACTAATGGGGGCTCTGCACTGAGGGGGGATTCTATACTAATGGGAGGTCTGCACTGAGGGGGGATTCTATACTAATGGGGGGTGTGCACTGAGGGGGATTCTATACTAATGGGAGGTTTGCACTGAGGGGGGATTCTATACTAATGGGGGGTGTGCACTGAGGGGGGATTCTATACTAATGGGAGGTTTGCACTGAGGGGGGATTCTATACTAATGGGGGCTCTGCACTGAGGGGGGATTCTATACTAATAGGGGCTCTGCACTGAGGGGGGATTCTCTACTAATTGGGGTTGGCACTGGGGGGATTTTATACTGTTGGGGGTTTGCACTGAGGGGGGTTCTATACTAATGGGGGTTGGCACTGAGGGGGGATTTTATACTGATGGGGTCCTGCACTCAGGGGGGATTCTATACTGATGGGGAAGTCTGCACTGAGGGGGGATTCTATACTAATGGGGGGGTCTGCACTGAGAGGAGTATTCCATACTGATGGGGGTCAGCACTGAGGGGGGGTGTATGTACTGATGGGGGGGTCTGCACTGAGGTGGGAGGTTGATACTGATGGAGCGGGGTCTGCAGACTCTGCACTGAGGGAGGGTGTCTGTACTGATGGGTGGGTCTGCAATATGGGAGGGGAGTCTGTACTGAGGGAGGGGGTCAGTACTTAGTGGGGGGTCCATACTGAGGAAGGGGGGTCTGCACTGAGCGGGGGTCTGTACTGATGGAGGGGGGTCTGTACTGAGGGAGGAGAGTCTGTACTTAGTGGGGGGTCTATCATGATGGAAGGGGGTCTGTACTGAGGGAGGGGGGCTATATTGATGGAGTGGGGTCTGTAGTTAGTGGAGGGGGGTCTGTACTGAGGTAGTTGGTGGAGGAGGGGGTGACACCAATTTTTTCGGCACGGGTGACACCAACCCTAGTGACGCCACTGCCCCCCCCCCCCCCCATGTACTCGGGGTGTTCTGTTTGTCTTGTCAGCAAGATAAAAGAATGAGGAAGACATTCTCTGCTTGTCCCACCTCCTCCCTGAATCCTGACCCCTGCTCCTCCTCCCTCCACACTGTGCTCTGTGTGAACTGTAACCTCCAGTGTTTACTGCATAGCTTGCATGGACTAGAGCTTCTGCTGCAGGGGGTGAGTGGGGGGATTGGTGCTGTCTGTCAAATGCTGGGAAGCCTGAATGGTCTATCAGATATTGTTTGTATTATGCTGAGGTCCTTTCTCCTGACATTTGCCAGGTGCACTTGGGTTAGGAAAAACCAGAGCCCTGTAACAGCCAGGCACTTGTTGATCTCCCTGAATTGATATCTTCCATTCCAGTAAGAGTCAGTGGATCACTGGGGTTGTGCTCTATCACACAAGTTGAAGCTTTCAGTGGTGCACCCAAGCTGACCTGTATATTTTCAGAGTGGAATAACTGAAGAAAACACATGACTTGATTATATGGAAGCATTTATTGTCACATTGTTTTACACCATTTTGATGAATTCACATTTGCTTTTGTGTATTTGGCATCTTTGATGCTATAACACTAGAAGTAATAAGTGTATATGTATTTCCATTTAAATATCCTGACATTGTAGTGTGCTGCTATTTGGTATTCTTACACTCAGCACAGTTTTTTTTTTATTTGTGCACAAAATGAATGGGTTGTCTCAATGCAACACAGTGTTATGCACTGTAACTGTACGGGCTCTGAAAGTTTGTTGACAAGGGCTTTTTAAACATTCACTAGCCCATCATTACATCAAATGCTTTCTCTAAACTCCTGCTTGATCCTGATGCTCTCAAGCTCATTGTAACCAAGCTTGTGCTAGGTTCACCCCTGGGTGTTGTGGGTTCCCCAGACACAAGTACAATGTGTTGTATAAGAATGATAAGAGTTAATCTGTGTCCACAGAGCTGGAAAAAGTGTCCACACATCCTGAAAGCACTGCCAGTTTAGTCATTTACCTCATGCTTTCATATAATTATGGATTTTCTGAGCAACAGGTGTTATTTTTACACTAGAAGTATTGTCCCATACTTCTTTTTTGTGCATTAATATACAAACAGGTTAAGCTGATGCAAAGAAAAACTTTTTTTTTCATTAAATGTATCAATAAATGCAGATCATATAGAGTCACTTGAATTTGACTTGGTATGATCCTCTTGTAATTCCTTTTAAAGCAACACTCAAACTGGATAGAAGCCAATCAGGTATGCTGCATTCACATGTGATAAGGATGTTGCTGTTAAAAAAAAAACTGCCTCACGTACTGCCTTGTGACTCCTGTGGATCCCCCTGCAGTGCTGCCTGCTTTCTCTCTCTGGCTGGTCTGCAGGGGGATCGGTACTACATGCAAGCCGCTCAATGCAAGCCGCTCCAAAGTCACCCCCAAGTAGTACAGGAACCTTTTTCTAAGTTGGAGTGACTTGAGTCACTCCGATTAGAACGGTTCCATTGCACTGAACGGAGCACGACTTGTCAGGTGACTAAGTGTGAACCGAGACTAAGAGCATATGCCTGTAAACTCCTAAAAAAGCCTGTGGGAGCTGCTTCTTTGAGATGCAGTGTTCATTAGCCCTTAAAGGAGTTGTAAAGGGAAAGGGTTTTTTATCTTAATGCATTCTTGCATCAGGATAGCACATCAGGTGTGTAGCAGGCTCCCCAGCACCCCCTAATACTTACCCATGCTGAGTGCAGACTGGGAGGGGTTTGTTTGCGCCCCCCCAAAATTTTTTAGCACCAGCCGCCACTGGATTAGACACTCTACTACTGCTGGTTGATCAAATTATAAGTAGGATTTAGTTTAATAATCACTTCCAACACTGAAATACCAAGACTTTAGGATTTAGTAATAATCTTCTGTTGCTGATTTGTTTGGTGTCTTAAAAAATAGTTCAGTCCTTAAGTCACAAAAGGAGTTTTTTTAGGATTTAAGTAATTATACATATGTGTCAAATGCAAAATCTACACATTTCCACCAATTACAGAAAGTAAGAGATAATCAGTATAAATTCTTCCATTCTGGTACGATCTCCAATAAACAAGTGACTGAGATAATGGTTTGCCTCAAGATAGAAAAATGAAAAAGGTCTACTACTTTTAGACGGGCCCAGTTGTATGGATTTAGTTTATGTTTATGATTTATTCAGCTCTGATAAATTGTTGGCTGTAGAAGTACACAAAGGAATATGGAGGTAAGCTCCTATCCAGGAGGTTAGCTCCTTATCCAGGAAGTTGACAAATGCTGCAAAGGCATGTACATGGGGTCAAGGATAGGCATAAAGACAGCATGGATCAACAGAAAAGGGGTAAGGATCAGCAGAGTTTGTACACCAACATAGAAAAGCAAATTATTAGGGATAGAGCAGTAAAACAGAAGGATGAAACCCAGTGGTAAAAAATCCAGAAGACTAATAAGCAAAAGAATAGGTCAAAGTAGAGAGTAAATAAAATTGTGTGTGTAGTGTATACAGTATATAATGTATAATATATACTGTATACAGTATATAAAATAAAATAATAGTATTTTGAAGTTTAGCACAGATCTACATTTTCAATGGATAGCTTTTAATTTGTTAAAGGACTGTTTTAAAGTAGAACTATAGGCAAAACTTTATTTTTAGTCTTAGCAAGAGAGGGTTATATCCCCTGTCAGATTTTTTTTCCCCATTGCAGCGATTTCCCTTCACTTTCTGTGCCATAGCCAAACAGGAAGTGAAATTAAATCCCTGCAAATTAAGAGAATTCCCCATTGGAAGATTTCCCCTCTATTAGTTTTCTGGGGACAACCCAAAAGTTGTGATTTTCTTTTACTTTCACTTTTAATGATAACGGACAAATAGAGAGGGTGAATTTCCTTAATGGGGGCACAGACAGCAATAAAAACTAACAAGTGTTATATTCCCTCTCCTCTCCATCCAAAAAAAAAAAAATTTTTGTCTTTAGTTGTATTTTAATCTTTTTTTCATCTCTTTTTGCATATCAGTGCTGCTGATCTTCTCCAGGCCTTTTTCAGTCATCCTGTCTGCATGCACTCAGCTACACATCATTTCTCTTGTCCTGCTTCCTAGTAGTGATAATGGTGGACCATGCCTGACTGTCCAATGTGTCTCAGCATGGTCCCTTGCAGACCACCAGGGGCACATTTACCAGGATGACAAGGAAAAAACACAATTGGGAGACAGTTGACACTCCATTACATGAAGTGCCCAAATAAGAACCATCATGACAGGATCACCACCAGGTATAATTTTTGTGAAAACTATAATGCCGCGTACACACGAGCGGACTTTACGGCAGACTTTGCCCAGCGGACGGGATTTCGTCGGACAATTCACGATCGCGTGTGGGCTCCAGCAGACTTTGTTTGCTCAAAAGTTGGATGGACTTAGATTTGAAACATGTTTTAAATCTATCCGTCAAACTCGAGTCTAGTCGAAAAGTCCGCTCGTCTGTATGCTAGTTCGACGGACAAAAAGCCACGCTAGGGCAGCTATTGGCTACTGGCTATGAACTTCCTTATTTTAGTCCGGTCATACGTCATCACCTACAAATTCGACAGACTTTGGTGGATTGTGTGTAGGCAAGTCCGTTCATTCAGAAAGTCCGTCGTAAAGTACGTCGAAAAGTCCGCCGGGCAAAGTCTGCCGTAAAGTCCGACCGTGTGTACGCGGCATAAGATTAAAATAATTTTTAAAAAAAAGTTTGACTTCTCATTGACATATTAAAGCTTACTTAAGCTATGCAAGTTTAATGATTGGGTTTAATGCTACTATACACACAGATTTATATGTAAATCCTCTTTCTTACCAAAAGGATTGCTCAGTCAGTCTTGTGATCTACACACCTTTGCAAGATAACTCAACATGATCTTTGACATCCCCACAGACTACACTGTAGGTAAAGAGACTATCACAAGATTGAAAAGTTGAGCAAATAAATACATGTATAGAAAAAAAGTTACTACTTACCTGTTATTTGGCTATTCTTTGCTTTTTTGAAGAGCTTTGGTGGGTAAAGATCTTCAGCGTCCAGCACACTTCCAAGAAGTGTTGGATGCCTGGCCCTTCACTGTGCTATGTGGTTATATGATATCAGTTAACCACTAAGTAACTCTGAAACCATCCCTCCCTCCCAGAGGACCCACTATCTCCTAATTGAAGTCCTCTATGAGTATTTTTGCCTTTTGTTTTTATACTTACCTTTGTCTCTAGTCAGGTTACATGGCATAGATCTTCTTCTGGCCATGTGTGAACCTCAATGATGTACAGAGCAGCGCTAATGCTATGATGTCAGCACCTCTTTCTGTATTATTATACTGTGAGTTTAGGGAGTTGTGGTGACGCCATGCCTCATAGTATTCCTCCTTGACTCTTACCAGTTCATTGACACGGGGCTTATATCTGTTATCAGTAAGAAAACCAGTGACACCTAAACCCTGTTGCCACAAGTATAAAAGACAGTATCTTGTTCAATTCATAGAATACTACACCCTTTCCATTTCTTTTCCATTTGAGTTTAATTTATTTTTATGGGCTATGTAGGGACTGGTATTGTAGATAGTTCTCACATTTCTTATCACTGTATACATGTTTTACATTAAGGTTTAACCTAGATAATATATCTGCTTTACTCTAAAGGCTCCTCCCTTCTGAAGCTACTGTTATTTCTCTAGGCATCCCAAATCTGTCGACTGATGCCTGTCTGAACTGTGCCTGAAATTTTGTTGCTGAGTGCTAGCCTGACCAGTACCACTTCATGTAATATGTCAATCTCATAGTGACAGATAGAACAGATTGTACATAGAATAATGTGTTAATCATAATTGTTCAGACCAAACTTTGCATACAGCACAAGCACTCCTAGTGTCAGGTAGATTTAAAAAGGTGCTGTGCAGAGAATGAAAGGAATTTAACAATAAATCAAGAGTATAAATAACTGCACATTGCAAAAAATAACTTTAGCATTTGTTTATTAAAATTGGATTACAACATGGATGAATTTCACTTTTAAGCCAGATTCTTTTTCCATGTCATTTTGTATTGTGCAGCACATAAAGTTAAGTCTAGTAAGGCTGAAAATTCAGTGATACATATTCTCAATGTCTATTACCTTTGTCTTCTTTTTTTTTTGATTACTTGCTACTATTAAAAATGTATAGTAATTTCCAGTTCACAAAAATTTAATAGAACGCCCAAATGCCCTGTTTTGACATATCTATGTAACCTGTTTTATCTGACACTATCTGATTCAGAAGCAGCAATTCTGGAAACTCATTCAACCTTCACTTGAGTTACTTCTGGTACTGGATGTTACATAAATTCATTATAGGGGTTTGCTCTGATTGAGGTCTACTTTTGTGACATAGCCCTAAAAGAGACATGCAAAATCAACTATTTTTGTCTCAACCTGATATGACCAAAATACTCAGATGAGAATTATATAATGGTGTATGCTCTTTCCATCCTAATTTGCTGCCTAAGGCTGCTATGTGCTTGCATTACTTATAATAAGACCTTTAGATTTAAAAGCAATTTGACAGCAGAAGCTATAAGATGTTAGTAGGTCTAATAAATGCTCTACATTAGCCTAGAATAACCTTGAGGTTGCCTCATAAAAAAATCTGATGAAATGACTTTCATGTTTCACAGTTTTTAAAAGTGGAGATGTAAATTTGGGATAACTTACAGGGTGGCACAACCTCAGCTGCAGAACAGCTTACATGTTCAACAAAAGCTACACTATATTGTCAAAAGTATTGGGACACCTGCCTTTAGACACACATTAATATTAATGGCATCCCAGTCTTAGTCTGTAGGGTTCAATATTGAGTTTACCCACCCTTTGCAGCTATAACAGCTTAAACTCTTCTGGGAAGGCTGCCCACAAGGTTTAGGAGTGTGTCTATGGGAATGTTTGACCATTCTTCCTGAAGCACATTTGTGAGGTCAGGCACTGATGTTGGTCGAGAAGAACTGTCTCGCAGTCTCCACTCTAATTCATCCCAAAGGCGTTCTATCAGGTTGAGGTCAGGACTCTGTGCAGGCCAGTCAAGTTCCTCCACCCCAAACTCGCTCATCCATGTCTTTATGGGCCTTGCTTTGTGCACTGGTCCAAATCATTTGGTGGAAGGGGGTTATGGTGTGGGGTTGTTTTCCAGGGGTTGGGCTTGGCCCCTTAGCTCCAGTGAAGGGAACTCTTAAGGCGTCAGCGTACCAAGACATTTTGGACAATTTAATGCTCCCGACTTTGTGGGAACAGTTTGGGGATGGCCAAGTTAATATTGAACCCTACAGACTAAGACTGGGATGCCATTAAAGTTTGTGCGCGTATAAAGGCAAGTGTCACAATACTTTTGACAATATAGTGTATGTTGTTAGGACTCATACTCATATGAATGTATGGGATATGCACTTTGTTCAAACTTAGCAAGCACAGCAGGAAAGAATATTTCCATTGAATCCTATCAGGTTCCCACCTGCTGACATCATATCAGGGCTTTAAATACTAAAGGTAAAATAGGTATGCTGCATCTAAATGCATTATGAATCCTTTAAAGTGGTTTTAAAGGCAGACGTTTTTTTTATCTTTATGTATTCTATGCAATAAAGTGGTAGTTAAGCACTTAGTGCACTTTATACCATCCTGTCTGTTTAATAATCCTATGTGCCCCTGTGTCTGTGTTTTATAAAAATAAGCCATTCTTTACCAGTTTTCACGTGACCCGCTGGCTCTCTCCTCTCCCCATCTGACAGCTGCAATGGACAGGGCTGAGGATTCCCTGCTGATGTCAGTAAGGAGGAAAGGAAGAGGGGAGGAGTAGAGGAGGAGAGAAGAGGCAGGTTGCATGAGCGGCGATCGGCGTTCTGAAAACTGGTAAAGAACGGCTTATTTTTATAAAACAGACACAGGGGCACATAGGATTATTAAACAGTCAGGATGGGATGAAGTTTAATTGAACATTCAGCAGCAAGAGGGGAGGGGGGTGGGCACTGACACAGGAGCAGACAGGCAGGGAGGGATGGGGGACAGAGGACAGAGGAGGACAGGAGAGCTGCGGATGACGGAGGCATTTAAACTGACCACGGTGTCAGGGCTAAGCAGCCATGATAAGCCGTGGTCAGTTTACAGAGGGGAGGGTATAGCCAGGCAGGATCAGCCAGATTTTTTAGGTGTTACAGGGGGCCAAATTACACAGCATAAGCACTGTACTATGTAACATTTTTTTTAGGTTAACAAATGCTTTAAGATGAAAAACCTTCTGTGTGCAGCAGCCCCCCCTAGCCCCACTAATACTTACCTAAGCACCCTCTCAAACCAGCGATGTTGCATGAGAGACTCGGCTGGCCGGGACTCTCCCTCCTGATTGGCTGAGACAGCAGTAGAGCACCATTGGCTCCTGCTGCTGTCAAAGTCAGTGAGTAAATGAGGAGAGAGAGGGGGCGGGCCGGGCCACATCTCCTTGTCTGAATGGACACACAGAGCTGCAGCTTGGGTCTGGTTCCCCCATAGCAAGCTGCTTGCTGTGGGGGCACTCAGCAGGGGGGAGGGACCAGAAGCGCCGAAGAGGGGCCCCAAAGGTGGAGGATCAGGGCTACTCTGTGCAAAACCATTACACAGAGGAGGTGAGTATAACAAGTTTGTTATTTTCAAATGAAAAAAAAAACAAGACTTTAGTATTACTTTAAGACTTTCTGAAAATATTGGGTTAATTAAAATCTAATTGACTACTACTACTACAAATAAAATGCAGAGTGTCCTAAGATGTTATGGCATTTTTTAAAAGGTGCATGACCTGATTATCACACAATGAAAGAATGTACCATCACATAAATAATGAAACTTTAAAGCAGAAGTCTGTCCAGGGATTCTGCATTCCTCATTAAATATTACCACCCTCCCCCAGCTATTTGACTTATTGATTAAAAAATATCATAAACCAAATGATCCCGAATCTCTGCCTGTGATCTGGACACTTCCCATTGGGTCATCTTTCATCACAAGGTCCTTAATACTTCAGTGGTGTCAGGAAAGACGTCTGCGGAGTACAGCTGCCGTCTCCAGACACATACCTGTGCGCAGGCACCAACCAAGAATATCCAGAACGGCCACAGGCACTTCTGCAAACGTGCATGCACATGCACGAATGCGTGTGCGCACCTGTCACCAGAACTGGCGCCAGTCGGCTTATTTAAACGGAGCTTCAACGCTGACTGGTTGCTGCTTGGTCTACAGCGTTTACCTGAATCCTGATTCCTGTGTGTGTTGACTTCTGCTACCGATCTGGCTTTCTCCTGACTACATCTGCCTGCTTCCTGCTCTGACCTCTGGCTTCCTACGGACTAATCTCTGCCTCCAGTTCCTGTTACCTAGCACCTGTTGCCAAAACCTGCTTGTGACTTGACTACACTTCTGTCTGCTGTTTATGCCTGATCTGCCCAGCTGTTGCCAAAACCTGCCTGTGACCCGACTACGTCTCTGCCTGCTGCCTATGCCTGATCTGCCTGTCTGTTGTCAACCCGGCTCGTCTGACCCTGCTTCTAGCTGTTCAGCCTGCTACAGCTCCTGCTTCCTGTGGTGCACCTCCGCTTGCCTCTTGCCAAGTCTGCCAGCCTATCTACCATCTCGCTTGCCTGCTACCTTCTGGTTCCAGCTTCCTGTTCGTGGGTCCAGACTTCTGGACTGATCATAGGCCCTCTTACCTGCCGTGCTCCTGAGTCTGCTGTCCCACTATCAGTGGCTCACGAGCCAGAGCTGTACGAGGGGCCTTCCTCTACATGTCAGGCTCACCACCAGGTACTTGACGGTACCAAGCAGCCATGACTAAGCCTGCAGGAGGAACCTCTCTCATACCTGGAGTCTGCCAGAGCATCGCAGGCCTTACAAAGCAATCAAGACCTTGCAGGAGAAATTCATTCAACTTGAGGAACGCATGCAGGTCCTGCCTTCTCCTGCCTCTCCTGATGCTGCATCTTCCGCACTGGTGACTACTCAGACGGTGTCCAGTGCTGGCCCTACCACAGTGACGACATCTCCTGAGCCACAAGTGCCCTGTCAAAAAAGGTTTTCCAGAGACCGGTCCAGGTTTAGAGCTTTCCCCCGGTCAGCTCTATTTTTCACTCCAACTACAGACTTTTTCTGCCGAGACTACAAAGGTGGGGTTCATCATATCCTTGCTCCAGGGTGAACCCCAAACCTGGGCTCATCGTCTGCTGTAAGTAAAGGACGCACAACTGGATACCATGTCCTCCTTCTTCCAGGCAACATCCCAATTGTATGAGGACCCCCAATGGACTGTTACTGCTGAGTCCTCTCTCCATGCACTCCAGCAAGAGTGGTCGAGGACTATGTTATGGACTTCAGATGCTGGAGTGCAGACACGGGTTGGAACAATGCAGCACTGTGACATCAGTTCCGCCTGGGGTTAGCGGAGGACCTAAAGGATGAGTTAGCTTTTGTGGGGGTGCCGAGGGTGTTGGTGCCCCGAGGGTGGGGGTGCCAAGTTCTCTGGAGGACTTAATTACATGTCTAAACTATGTGGCATGTTCACCAATGCCAGGAGCATGGCGGACAAGATGGGTGAACTAGAGATACTGTTGTACGAGGAGGATTTGGATTTTGTGGGAATTTCAGAGACCTGGTTCAACAGCTCTCATGATTGGCTGGCAAACATTCAAGGGTATACCCTATACCGCAAGGATAGAGAGGGTAAAAAAAGGGGGAGGGGTATGCCTATATATCAAGAATAATGTACAAGTGAATGTGAGAGATGACATCACTGAGGGAGCTAGAGAGGAGGTGGAATCCTTATGGGTAGAGCTCCAAAGGGATGAAGCTAAGGGGAAAATAATACTGGGAGTATGCTATAGGCGCCCTAACCTGAGGGAGGAGGTGGAGACAGATCTCCTATCACAATTTAAAAGCTTTAAGAAACTATTAGATAAGCACCTGAATGACCGCAACATACAGAGATATATAATGTAATACTGACACATAATCACACACATAGGTTGGACTTGATGGACTTGTGTCTTTTTTCAACCTCACCTACTATGTAAGTATGTTACTATGTAACATTGTCGATCCAGATCGACCGCTGTCTTCGAGAACGCATCCGAGAGAAGTCAGCAGCTCCATCCCAGCCTGTGTGGATGATGCCTAAGGTCCCAGTCCGTGCCCAGCCAACATCTGTTAAGTTGTCCTCCTCTGAACAGGTAGCAGTAACATCCACACGACTTGGCCTGATCCGCCCGACACTCTCTTCCGAAGAACGTTCACAGTGCTATCAGGGCAATCTCTGCTTCTACCGTGGAGGGGCCGGCCACTATGTATGGAATTGCCCAGCTAAAAGATGAAGATGTCTCACTGCTTCATCAGCTACCCAGGCGGTCCTGCCAGCAACTTCTGTTCACCTGGCACTCCCTATCACCTTCCAGCTCCCAGGAAGAAGCGTATCAGCAACAGCAATTGTGGACTCCGGGGCATGCAGTTGCTTCATTGATTTGGCATTCGCAGACCAACAACATATTATTATTATTATTATTATTATTATACAGTATTTATATAGCGCCAACAGTTTACGTAGCGCTTTACAACTTGAGGGTAGACAGTACAAATACAATACAATTTGATACAGTAGGAATCAGAGGGCCCTGCTCCTTAGAGCTTACAATCTAAGAGGGGAGGTCAAGAGATACAAGAGGTAATAACTGTGGGTGATGTGCTGATTGAGAAGATAAATGTACAGTTGTTAGGTGGGGGCCAGATAGGCTTCTCTGAAGAGATGAGTTTTCAGGGATCGTCTGAAAGTGGATAGAGTAGGAGAAAAACGGACGGATTGGGGTAGAGCATTCCAGAGGATGGGGGAGGCTCTGGAGAAGTCCTGAAGGCGAGCATGGGATGAGGTGACAAGGGAGTTTGAGAGCAGGAGGTCTTGGGAGGAGCGAAGAGAACGATTAGGTTGGTATTTTGTGACTAGGTTAGAGATATAGCTAGGGGCCAAGTTGTGGATGGCTTTGTAAGTTATAGTTAGTATCTTGAATTTAATTCGGTGACTGAGTGGCAGCCAATGGAGGGATTGGCAGAGGGGTGTAGCAGACGCTGAGCGGTTTGTGTGGTGGATGAGCCTGGCCGCAGCGTTCATGATGGACTGAAGTGGGGATAGCCTATTTAGAGGTAAACCAATGAGGAGGGAGTTGCAGTAGTCAAGGCGGGAGATGACCAGGGAGTGGATTAGAAGCTTTGTGGTGTCGATGGTTAGGAAGGGGCGTATCTTGGAGATGTTGCGAAGACAGAGGCGGCAAGCTTTGGATAGTGATAGAATGTGGGGTCGAAAGGTTAGTTCAGAGTCCAGGATTACACCTAGGACCTTGGCGTGGGGAGATGGGTTGATAGTTGAGCCGTTGATCTTGACAGGGAGATCAGGGGAAGTGGCACCTGAGGGAGGAAATATCATGAGCTCGGTTTTGGATAGGTTGAGTTTGAGAAAGTGATGTGACATCCAGGCTGATATGTCTGCTAATAAGTTGGTAATGCGTGAGGAGACAAGTGGAGAGAGCTGGGGGGTGGAGAGATAGATTTGGGTGTCATCAGCGTAGAGATGATATTTAAAGCCGTGGGAGGCAATCAACTGACCCAAGGAGGTGGTATAGATTGAGAAAAGGAGAGGTCCGAGAACAGAACCTTGGGGGACCCCAACGGAAAAAGGAAGAGGAGAGGAGGAAGTAGAGTTGTAAGTGACACTGAAGGAGCGGTGGGATAGGTAGGATGAGAACCAGCGAAGAGTACAGTCACGGAGACCAAAGGAGTGGAGTTTTTCGAGGAGGAGGGGGTGGTCCACTGTGTCAAAGGCAGCAGAGAGATCCAGGAGAAGTAGTACAGAATAGTGTCCGTTGGCTTTAGCCATTAGTAGGTCATTTGAGAGTTTAAGGAGAGCAGTTTCCGTGGAGTGTTGAGGGCGAAAACCGGACTGAAGGGGATCAAGAAGTTTATTCATGGTCAGATGGTCACTTAATCGGTTGTAGACCAGTCTTTCAAGAAGTTTGGAGGAGAAGGAGAGTAAGGAGATGGGACGTAAGTTGTTGAGATTGGTGGGATCCAGTGAGGGCTTTTTTAGTATGGGGGTGACTAGCGCATGTTTTAGAGAGTTTGGGAAGATGCCACAAGAGAGGGAGAGGTTGAAAATGTGAGTTAGAGAGCGTAGAATCGAGTCAGAGGGTGAGCGTAGCATTTGCGAGGGAACAGGATCCAGGGGGCAAGTGGTTAGATGAGTGCTAGATAAAAGTTTAGCAACCTCAGTAGTAGTAGCAGGGTTGAATGAGGGAAGTAATGACTGTATCTGTGGACATGGGGTGTTGCATGGGGGAGGTTTTTGCGCATTGGCGATCTCCTCATGAATTGTATCAATCTTAGTTTTGAAGTGATTGGCAATCTCCTGGGCGGTGATTGAGTTGGTGGGTGGAGGCAGTGGAGGACAGAGTAGAGTGTTGAAGGTAGAGAAGAGTTGACGTGGACTGGATGAGAAGGTGTTGATGAGTGTGATAAAGTAGGTCTGTTTGGCAGTGTGAAGGCAGGAGTAGTATTTTAGGAGGGCAGATTTATATTGTGTGAAGTCTTCCTGGGTCTTAGTCTTATGCCACAGGCGCTCAAGAGCGCGGCTACGTTTTCTGAGACCTCTGGTGTCATCTGTTTGCCAGGGTTGTAGCAGTCGGGGCCTAATTCTGCGTGTAGTGAGGGGGGCCAGCTTGTCTAGGGAGGAGGACAGTGAGCTGTTGTAAATGAAAGTAGCTAGGTTGGGGCAGGACAGGGGGGAGATTTTGTCATAGAGGTGATCAGTAGCAGAGTAGAGAAGAGAAGGGTTGAGGTGGCGAAGGTTTCTGCGTGTAACTGTTGGGCGGTTGGAGGGAGAAGAGGTGGAAGACAAGGAGAGAGCAAAACTAATAAGGTGGTGATCAGAGAGTGGGAGTGGATTGTTGGAAAGGTTGCACGGAGTGCACAGATAGGAGAAGGCAAGGTCAAGGGTGTTGCCGTTGGAGTGGGTAGGAGCCTGTATCCATTGCTTCAGGTCAAGCGATGAGGTTAGACTGAGAAGTTTAGAAGTAATAGTAGTGTTAGTGTTGACAGGGATGTTGAAGTCCCCAAGAATAATTGTGGGGATTTCAGAAGAGAGAAAGTAGGGTAGCCAGGCAGAGAAGTCATCAAGAAAGGCTGATACCGGTCCAGGGGGCCGGTAGATGACAGCAATTCTTAGAGAAATGGGAGAGAAAAGACGAATGCAATGTGCCTCAAAAGAGGAGAGTGTCAGAGAGGGAGGTGGGTGAAGAACCTGATAGGTGCTGCATGGGGCTAGAAGGATTCCCACTCCACCTCCCTTCCGTCCACTTGGTCTGGGGGAGTGAGTCCAGAGAAGGCCCCCATGGGAGATGGAAGCAGGAGAAATAGTGTCCGATTCATGAAGCCAGGTTTCAGTAATGGCAAGAAGGTTAAAGGAATTTGTGATGAAGAGGTCGTGGAGGGCGGTGAGTTTGTTGCAGACAGAACGTGCATTCCACAGGGCACAGGAAAAGGGGGGGCTGGTTTTGGAAAGAGGAATATGGACCAAGTTCTGTGGGTTGCGGCTCCTGCCAGAGGGTGTAGGGGGATGGGAGCATTGGGCAAAGACAGATGATGGTGGCCCAGGGTTTGGGGATATGTCACCAGAGATTAGGAGAAGCAGGAGGGTGAGGGAGGTAATGTGGGACTGTGATTTATGTGAAGGGGCATGTCTCAGAATACTGGAGGTTTTATCAGTGTATGGATGTAGAATGAGCGAGAGTTGGTAAGAGCAGTAGTAGGTGGAAGACAGAAGGCAGGGTGATATGTATAAGCAGGTGGGTGGAGAGGGGGGGTGAAGGTAAGAGAGTTTGAGGAGAGAGGACAGGAGTGTCAGGAGCAGTGGTAGAGAGTGCATGTTACAGAGTGGAAGGAGAGCTTAATAGAGAGACGGGTCACCTGCAGTCTGTTAGGTGCTTTCCAGTGCAGATTGCTGTATTTGTTTGCTTCGTGCAATCGCTGAAGTGCAGAGAATGAAGTGCATAACACTTGTAGAAAGAAACACTTAGAGGAAGAAGCCTTAAGGATAGAAGCCCCTGCAATGTGCTACCCCCTTAAGGATGCTCAAATATATACTGTTATAAGGGTGGGGTTGAAGTTCGTTAATTAATCATGAGTGACTATAAGAGTGCCTAGCAATCAAAGTGAACTTTTTGCTTCAAAAGTCAGAATAGCAAGAGGCCAAGACAAGATCAACACATAAAACCTAGGTAAGACAGTTCAGAAAAACAAATAATGTCATGGTTGTTCGCACAGGGCAACAGATAGAGAAGGCCACATACCAGAGAGACACACACACACAGAGACAGCAAGCAGATCCCAGTTGCAGTTAACGGTGGAAGATGTGGATGAGCTGACACATACCAGAGAGACACACACACACAGAGACAGCAAGCAGATCCCAATTGCAGTTAACGGTGGAAGATGTGGATGAGCTGACACATACCAGAGAGACACACACACACAGAGACAGCAAGCAGATCCCAATTGCAGTTAACGGTGGAAGATGTGGATGAGCTGACACATACCAGAGAGACACACACACACAGAGACAGCAAGCAGATCCCAATTGCAGTTAACGGTGGAAGATGTGGATGAGCTGACACATACCAGAGAGACACACACACACAGAGACAGCAAGCAGATCCCAATTGCAGTTAACGGTGGAAGATGTGGATGAGCTGACACATACCAGAGAGACACACACACACAGAGACAGCAAGCAGATCCCAATTGCAGTTAACGGTGGAAGATGTGGATGAGCTGACACATACCAGAGAGACACACACACACAGAGACAGCAAGCAGATCCCAATTGCAGTTAACGGTGGAAGATGTGGATGAGCTGACACATACCAGAGAGACACACACACACAGAGACAGCAAGCAGATCCCAATTGCAGTTAACGGTGGAAGATGTGGATGAGCTGACACATACCAGAGAGACACACACACACAGAGACAGCAAGCAGATCCCAATTGCAGTTAACGGTGGAAGATGTGGATGAGCTGACACATACCAGAGAGACACACACACACAGAGACAGCAAGCAGATCCCAATTGCAGTTAACGGTGGAAGATGTGGATGAGCTGACACATACCAGAGAGACACACACACACAGAGACAGCAAGCAGATCCCAATTGCAGTTAACGGTGGAAGATGTGGATGAGCTGACACATACCAGAGAGACACACACACACAGAGACAGCAAGCAGATCCCAATTGCAGTTAACGGTGGAAGATGTGGATGAGCTGACACATACCAGAGAGACACACACACACAGAGACAGCAAGCAGATCCCAATTGCAGTTAACGGTGGAAGATGTGGATGAGCTGACACATACCAGAGAGACACACACACACAGAGACAGCAAGCAGATCCCAATTGCAGTTAACGGTGGAAGATGTGGATGAGCTGACACATACCTGTAAAGAGACAGAAGGAATGATCAGGTGAGGCAGAACTTAGTGCAGAGAATGAAGTGCATAACACTTGTAGAAAGAAACACTTAGAGGAAGAAGCCTTAAGGATAGAAGCCCCTGCAATGTGCTCCCCAACCTATTCCTCTCCAACTCAAGAAGCAAGGACTTACTGTATTTCTGGCCAATGGCTCCTGTGTAAATCTGGATTGGTGACTAAGGAGACCCCTCCATTGCTGACTGTGACCCTTACCAATCATAAGGAACTTTTACGCCTAGACGCAATTTCCTCACCCCTGTTTCCTGTCATTTTGGGCCTACCGTGGCTTCAGGCCCATAATCCATTGATTGATTGGCGTTCTGGCAGCATCAAGTACCAGTCATCATACTGTCAGGAGCACTGTCTGCCCGAGCCCACTATACCACCCACTGCTCTACTGGACGTTGATGCTGTACCACAGGGTGCCTGGGGCTTATCATGAGTACCTGGACATTTTCAGTAAGCGGGAAGCAGACACCCTACCTCCACACAGAACCTACGATTGCCCCATCAAGCTTCTTTCGGGGGCTGCAATTCCTTTTCGTTGGATCTTTCCACTGTCCGAAAAAAAAACTAGGTGCCCTGAAGGAGTACATTGACGAGAGTCTTCAGAAGGGGTTAATCCGCCCTTCTACTTCACCTGCCGGGGTGGAAATATTCTTTGTGGAGAAGAAGGACCATTCTCTCCGGACGAGTACCTCGTCATGCCCTTTGGTTTGTGTAATGCGCCATCTACGTTCCAACACTTCATTAACGACGTCTTTAAGGACTATCTGAACATCTTTGTTATCGTCTACTTAGACAACATACTTGTGTTCTCTACTTCTCTTGAAAGTCATCGTGAACATGTCAAGATTGTTCTTTGCCGTCTCCACCTACATGGACTCTATGCCAAGCCAAGTGTGTGTTCGAGCAACGCAATATCCAGTTCTTGGGATTGATCATCTCCACCGGTGGAATTGAGATGGATCCTCAGAAAGTCTCATCAATCCTGACCTGGCCAGCCCCCACTGATAAGAAGGGGATCCAGTGGTTCGTGGGGTTTGCTAATTTTTACCACAGATTTATCAAGAACTTCTCAGCTATCATCTCACCCATTACACAACTTACCAAGCAGGGTGTTTGTTTCCGCTGGTCCCCTGAAGCCCAGGTTGGCTTTGAAACTCTTAAAGGACTGTTTACTTCTGCTCCTGTACTAAGCCATCCAGACCCGGCGCTACCCTACATCCTGGAGGTAGACACTTCTGAGAGTGCAGTCGGGAGGGTTCTGTCCCAGCATCAAGGTCTCAAGAACTTGATTCATCCGGTAGCCTTTTTCTCTCGGAAGCATGAGGAACTATGATGTCGGCGATCATGAGCTTCTTGCCATAAAAGCTTGAGGAATGGAGGTATTTGCTAGAGGGAGCAGCACACCCAATATTGATCTTCACGGATCATAAGAACTTTGAATATTTACGGACTGCTAAACGGCTGAAACCTCACCAGGCCTGATGGGCACTTTTCTTCTCGAGGTTCCTATTCCATATCAACAATAGGGAAGAGGAGTGGGGATTTTAGAGCAAGAAATATATCGTCAAATATATTCAGTAAAAAAGATTTATTTCTTATTTTGAGGAGCAAAACAAAAAATATATAAAAAGCAAATGACACACGCATATACAGTACTGAGGATGTTAAACAGGACAGCATTATAGAAAATCCCGACATGTTTTGCCCATAGATCGGGCTTCTTCAGGGGTGCTGTCTTTATGGAGGTACAGGCCTTCTAAAATAGACAACGAGTAACAAACAACAAATACAAACAAATAGTAAGTGACTGAGTACTAATAAGGAATATATAATAAGCATATTACATGTTTTTGAAAAGTTGGGGTGAAGGCAAAAATATGAAAAACATGAAATGTACACAATAATCAAATATGCACCTGTGTCTCCACTCCCAGGGCAATGCTTCTAGCCCAGTTCACCCAGAAAATGGGGGCGAGGGTCCCACCGCCGTCTCCCCAAAGGCTAACAATGCAAGTCGGGACCACAAGCAACTGGGGGCCACAGAGAGAACAAAAGGACCAGCTAAAAACAACATACAATGGGTCAAGTAAGTAAAAAAGAAGAGTATATAGTAATGATGTTATTGTATGGATTTAATAAAAAAGAAAAAACTAAACTTACAATGTGGACCCAAAAGGAACTTAAAAACCAAGGGACTTGGAAAGGCTACAAGACAGTACTGAAGGTACTCATCTGGCTAATATAAACAAAAGAAAAGGGAGAGGACAAACAGACAATTGGTTATCCAAAAGGGCAGTCAGTCATTCAGGCAATAATGCTAAGGCACCAAAACAAAAAGGATGGTCAAAAGGAGCCTAGGCAGCCACAGCAGGTAGCAGGCAGGCGAGGTGGCAGATGGCTGGCAGACTTGGCAGGAGATGGGCAGAGATGCACTACTGGAAGCAGGAGCTTGAAGCAGGCTGGACAGCCAGAAGCAGAGTCAGACAAATCGGGTAGGCAGCAGACAGGCAGATCAGGCAGAAGTGGCAGGCAGAAGCGTAGTCGGGTCACAAGCAGGTCTTGGCAACAGACAGGCAAATCAGGCATAGACGGCCAGCAAAGGCGTAGTCGGGTCACAAGCAGGTTCGGCAACGGGTGCTAGGTAACAGGAACAGGAGACAGAGAATAGTCCGTGGGAAGCCAAAAGGTCAGGGCAGTAAGCAGGCAGCGGTAGTAGGGATTTGAGCGAGATGAGAGTCTTTGATTGAGGGCTTAAATTCGCTCCCACTAAAAATCTCAACAAATTTCATACATATGTCAATTTTCATAAATTTGTCAGAAATTTGAATATGAAAAAATATTTTTTGAACCACCCTATGAAACATACAGTTGTCCAAAAGGGTAATCATTCCAATCTTCGCAACAAATCCACTTTTAATCCTCTCAATGCTGATAATAAGTATTTGGATGTGTTTAAAAATGTTGTATTTAATGATTTAGATAAAATGAAGTAACAGATCCCCAATATATTAAACAGGGTATGGAGCTGTTGGAGAAAAAAAACGATATCATCATACGCCCCACTGATAAGGGGGGCGGGTTGGTAATTCAGGATAAAACCAAGTATTTGAAAAGAACAAATTATTAAGTGATCAAGATACTTATAAGGTACTAAACAAAGATCCTATGTTGGAATATAAGGATGAACTACATTGGCTAATTGAGGAAGAAAAGGGTACTAATATCCTTAATAAAAAGGAGGCAGCTTATCTTGATCCCCTTTTTTGCAGGACTCCCATCATATATTGCCTTCCCAAGATTCACAAGGATAGTGTCAACCCTCCGGGAAGACCTATCATGAATGGTATTGAATCCATCTCCTCCAGGGTAGGGCAGTATATAGATAGCTTTCTTCAACCCTTGGTGTCTAAAACATCAGCCTTTCTCAAAGACACCAAGCATATCATTCAAATCATTGAATCTGTTCAATTTTCCCCTTCCTAGCATCGGACACGAGGATGCGCTATCCTCGGTACAATGGGCCATGACATCTTTTTCTAATCTTGCAGACCAACATCAGAAGTTTATTTTGAAGAGTCTTAGTTTCTGCCTGGCCAGGACCTATTTTTGGCACAACAGTTTTATTTACAAACCAGGGGTGGCCAATTTGTTCATGGCCCACTGGGAGGAAGACGTTGTCTTTAAATGTCGCCCCCCCTGAGTTGGTGTGCTATAAAAGATTTATCGACAACCTTTTCATCATTTGGGAAGGAGATCAGGGCAGCTTGGATTTATTCATGCATACCCTGGGTTCCAATACTAAGAACATTCAGCTTACATGGAACTATAGCACTGAAAAAATAGTGTTCCTTGATCTTGAGATTAATAAGGCTGAGGATGGCTTTCGGTTGTGCAATTACTTTAAGCCGACTGACCGTAACTCTTATATTCCCCTGGGGAGTTGCCACCATGAATCATGGTTATGTAACATCCCCAGGGGTCAATTTGTTAGGTTAAGGCGTAATTGCACACGGGAGGACGATTTCATCTCCCAATCATTGGTGCTCTCTTCCAGGTTTCAAGAGAAAGGCTATGATAAGATCTCCCTGGAAAGGGATATTGAGCATGTACGTTCTTTGGACAGGGCATCACTGATCACTGATAAAGTAAAAGAGATCAGTACTAGTGTTTCCAATTTCAGAATGGTGCTGGATTATAATGTCCCAATGTAGATATTTGCCAGCACACCAAGGATCAGCACACGGTGGCGTCCAAACGGTTTAATTTATTGCGTGATCACAATACAAAAGGTGCAACGTTTCGGAGTCGCGCAGGACCCCTTCGTCAGGCATGTGATGACATGTCTGACGAAGGGGTCCTGCGTGACTCCGAAACGTTGCACCTTTTGTATTGTGATCACGCAATAAATTAAACCGTTTGGACGCCACCGTGTGCTGATCCTTGGTGTGCTGGCAAATATCTACATTGTGACTTGAACCAGTATCCAGCTGGTTGTTGCTGCAGCACCCGACCTTTAAGAGCTTATACCAGGAACGTGTGCGATGGGAATATGAAACATGGATTATAATGTCCAGCACAAGAAATTTGAAAAAGTTATTGAAAAGAATTGGTTTATCCTAAAGCAAGACAGAGTGTTGGGACCTTTGTTACCATAGCACCCTGCCTTCATATACAAAAAAGCACCTTCCTTACGCGATAGGCTCACCCCGGGAATGGTGGACCCACCGGTGCAATCTGAAAATAGATTATTCTCGTTTTTATCTGAGTTTTATGCCTGTGGGCGATGTACAGCTTGCAGGCACTCTAAAAGTAACCTTAAAAAACGTAAGAATTTTAAAGCAACTGCTACTAATAAGGTTTACAAGATTGATCAATTGATCACTTGTGCGACAGTAGGTGTTTACATGCTCCAATGTGGATGTGGCCTCCAATATATTGGGAGGACATCGAGGCCCCTCCACGTAAGACTAGGGGAGCATGTAAACAACATAAAAAATGGACTAAAAACGCACAATGTATCGAAGCATTATAGATTGGTTCATAATAAGAACCCCAAATGTCTCCAGTTCTGGGGCATCGAACGAGTGACCAAACACTGGAGAGGGGGCAATTTCCTGCGACAAATCAGTCGCGGGGAATCTTATTGGATCCATGACACAAAGGTACTTATGCCTGGGGGCTTAAATGTCGAATTCGACATTAATTGTTTTATTTCTGATCATTAATGTTTTTATGATATTTTATTGTTTTATATTGAGCAGATTCATTTATTTGTCATTTGTCATTATTTATTGGCGGTCTGAGGGAATTAGCAGGAACGTTGGTGTTACAGTGTTCTAAATCTTATATATTTGATCTATTTCATCTGCTGTTTATAAGTATTTTTTTATACTATGACAGGTTCAATGGGGAATTAGCTTGTTATTGTCAGCGCTCCGTAGCCTGGGAGTTACTATGGTGACTACCAAGCATTTGCTGCTATTGGCTAAGAGGATCAGCTGACTTTAGTTATATTAATGGGTGCTGCACGTTCGTACGTCACCGCTGATGAAGTCCCACCTACTCTATGGGACGTAACACGTACGGACATCACATGATACATTCGTGACGTCACCCGTGTCCTGATGCTGATTCCCGCAGACACACCGTGTGTATGACTGCCTTTGATCCTTAGCACTGGGGTACAGTGCTACGCTTGTGAGTTTTATTTAACTTTTAATAAACAGACATTTGGTTTGAAATTCAGAGAGCACTAGATATTGCTTATTTTATTACATACAAGACAAAGAAAATAAATCATCGCTCAGGAGAACTTGCTTTCAGGTGTGTGTTAGTGAATCCTTCAGAGGAGAGGAGTCCCAGGTGCTGGCTAAATGCAAATTGAAGCAAGGTTTGAAACAGGAAAATCTGGATGCCGCACACCGGATAAAGTTGAAAACATCTTCTTTATTGTAAAACTTGGATCATAAAAAACAGGACAATCAGGCGGGTGGTACAGACACAGCTGACGCGTTTCGCGCTCTAGTTCGAGCGCTTACTCATAGCTCAGAGTAAGCGCTCGAACTAGAGTGCGAAACGCGTCAGCTGTGTCTGTACCACCCGCCTGATTGTCCTGTTTTTTATGATCCAAGTTTTACAATAAAGAAGATGTTTTCAACTTTATCCGGTGTGCGGCATCCAGATTTTCCTGTTTCAAACCTTATTTTATTACATGCATGTACTGATTGGAGTTGAAGAGGATCTCATATCCAGACTGTCCCTCCACTGCAAATTTTGGTGAGTGCTTATTGACCCAGCAATGGGAATGCTGTATTAGACCTGACTGGTTAACTCAGGGGTCCATGACATGAGGTGAGAGGCCAATCCTTATGCTGGTGGAGGGTGTCACGGAAGTCACCATATATTGTGTATCTCTTCACTCTCAACACTGGAAGCTCATCTGTGCTTTTTTTGAACTTTTTTCACTAGTTTTATGGACGTTTCCAGTTCTTTTTATTAGTTTAAATTTAGCACTGTACTGCCTTTTATTTATTTCTGTTGTATGGGATTTGATATTTTGACCCTCAGTATTTCAGCTGCTTATATCTTAAGGATTATTGTTGCGCTGGTTGATTTTCCTTTTTTTGAGTGGTAGTAGGGAACAAGCCGGATCGGTAGCAGAAGTCAAACAGACAGGAATCAGGATTCAGGTAATGCTGTAGACCAAGCAGAAACCAGCCAGTGTTGAAGCTTTGTTTAAATAGACCGACTGGCGCCAGTTCTGGTAACAGGTGTGCGCACACGCCAACGCGCGTTCACGCACGCACATGCGCATCAGCAGGAGCGCCCACAGTTATTCTGGACATTCTTGGTTGGCGCCTGCGCACAGGTATGCGCCTGGAAGCAACAGTAGTACTCTGCAGACGTCTTCCCTGACACTTGGTTTCAAGTTCCTTTTGGGTCCACATTGTAAGTTTAGTTTTTTCTTTTTTATTAAATCCATACAATAATATCATTACTATATACTCTTCTTTTGTACTTACTTGACCCATTGTATGTTGTTTTTAGCTGGTCCTTTTGTTCCCTCTGTGGCCCCCAGTTACTTGTGGTCCCGACTTGCATTGTTAGCCTTTGGGTAGACGGCGGTGGGACCCCCATTTTCTGGGTGAACTGGGCTAGAAGCATTGCCCTGGGAGTGGAGACACAGGTGCATATTTGATTATTGTGTACATTTCATGTTTTTCATATTTTTCCCTTACCCCAACTTTTCAAAAACTTGTAATATGCTTATTATATATTCCTCATTAGTACTCAGTCACTTACTATTTTTTTGTATTTGTTGTTTGTTACTCGTTGTCTATTTTAGAAGGCCTGTACCTCCATAAAGACAGCACCCCTGAAGAAGCCCAATCTTTGGGCAAAACGTGTCGGGATTTTCTATCATGCTGTCCTGTTTACCATCCTAATATCAGTACTGTACATGCCTGTGTCATTTGCTTTTTATATATTTTTTGTTTTGCTCCTCAAAATTAGAAATAAATCTTTTTTACTGAATATATTTGACGATATATTTCTTGCACCATCTAAAATCCCTACTCCACTTCCCTATTGTTTCTATGTCAATTTGGGGATTGGTGCTATTATTTAGCTGTATTCTCCACGACCAATTACCTGTTCTCCTATCCCATATCACCTACAGACCTGGGTCTAAAAATGTCAAGCCCGATGTGCTGTCGCGCATGTTTGAGGACCCCAAAGACTTACCAGTGTCTGATACTATCGTGCCAGCGGGAAACTTCCTGTTACTACAGAACGACCTTGTGTCATAACTAAAGCAGGCATCTACAGTTTCCCCTGCTCTTATTGGGGAAACCCTTCAGTCAAGAGAGGGTCTTCTTTGGAAAGGGGACCAAGTCTTTGTTCCAGAAGAGGTTTGGGTGCCAGTTTTGGGATTCTGCCACAACCATCCCTTAGCAGGGCACTTCGGGATTCGCAAGACAACAGAACTGGTGCAACGCGCAATCTGGTGGCCTAATCTGGAAAGAGACTGTAAGAGCTGCGTAGGTGCATTGCCACCTGTATCCGAAGTAAAAGCACCCGAAACAAGGCTTGGGGCTTGCTCAGACCTCTGCCTGTGCCCAACAGGCCTAGGTCCATGATCTCTATGGACTTTATAGTAGAGTTACCACCTTCTGAAGATTGTATGGCCATCTTTGTTATCATTGATTGACTGTCCAAGATGGCCCACTTAGTACCCCTGAAGGATACACCATCTGCTGCAGAGACTGCTTGAGTGTTTATCACTCTGCGAGATCCTGAAGATCAAACTCTCCATGTCATCCGCATACCACCCACAGTAATCAGACGTTGGAACAATACATCCATTGCTTCACGTCATTTGTCCAGGATGACTAGGTATCCCTCCTACCATTAGCTGAGTTATCTTATAATAACTCCTGTCATTCAGCCACTAAGCAGTCTCCGTTCTTCGCAAACTATGGCTTCCATCCCACCTTCCTGCCTGACCTTGTTCCTGAGTCTTCAGTCCCAGCCGTCCAGAATGTGGTGGATTTCTTCAATTGTTACAATAAATTGCTGCAAGAGGCTGTAATAAGATAAGATAATAGGAGGAATTTCGACAGAAGGAGGAGGGGGGAACTGATCCTGCAGCCAGGAGACCAGGTTTGGTTGGCCACTACCATTCTGAAATTGGCGTGTCCATCGAAGAAGCTTTCTCCAAAATTTCTGGGACCATTTCCTGTAAGAAGGAAGATTAACAATGTTTCCTATGAACTGTCTTTACCAGATTCCTTCAGAATACATCCGGTGTTCCATGTGTCTTTGTTAAAACCCACAGTGCCGGATCCCTTCCCTAATCGAGAGGCTAGACCACCTGAACCAGTGATCCACAACAGGGATGAAGAGTTCAAGGTGGAGGCAATTGTAGACTGCAGGAGGAGTCGACTGCAATACCTAATTGCAGTCCACTGCAATACTAATTAAGTGGAAGGGTTATGGGCCAGAGGAAAACTGGGAGCCTGAGCAGAATGTACACGCTATGGATTTGGTTCGCGCTTTTTTCCGCAGTCATCCCCAGAAGAAGAACCAACTGGACATCCGGAGGCTGCCCGTAAGGGGGGGCAATGTCAGGAAAGACGTCTGAGGAATACAGCTGCCGTCTCCAGGCGCATACCTGTGCCCAAGCGCCAACCAAGAATATCCAGAACGGCCACAGGCGCTTCTGCAAATGTGCATGTGCATGAGCGAACGCGTACCTGTCACCAGAACTGGCGCCAGCCGGCTTATTTAAATGGAGCTTCACGCTGACTGGTTGCTGTTTGGTATACAGCGTTTACCTGAATCCTGATTCCTGTGTGTGTTGACTTCTGCTACCGATCCGGCTTGCTCCCAACTACCTCTGCCTGCTTTCTGCCCTGACCTCTGGCTTCCTACGGTCTAATCTCTGCATCCAGTTCCTGTTACCTAGCACCTGTTGCGAAAACCTGCCTGTGACTTGACTACGCTTCTGCCTGCTGTTTATGCCTGATCTGCCTGGCTGTTGCCAAAACCTGCCTGTGACCCGACTACACCTCTGCCTGCTGCCTATGCCTGATCTGCCTATGCCTGATCTGCCAGTCTGTTATCAACCCAGCTCGTCTGACCCTGCTTCTAGCCGTCCAGCCTGCTACAGCTCCTGCTTCCTGTGGTGCACCTCCGCTTGCCAAGTCTGCCAGCCTATCTACCATCTCGCTTGCCTGCTACCTGCTGGTTCCCGTTTCCTGTTTGTGGGTTCCTGGCTTCTACTTGCACAGACTTCTGGACTGATCATAGGCACTCTTACCTTGCCGTGCTCCTGAGTCTGCTGTCCCACTATCAGTGGCTCACGAGCCGGAGCTGTACGAGGGGCCTTCCTCTACACGTCAAGCTCACCACCAGGTACGTGACAAGTGGTGGCTTGATGGGGAGTGGGGTGCCAAAAAGATTGCTGAATTGCAGTGGTAGATCATGATCTTCACTCCCAGAAGAAGCAGAGTGGTCAGATGATAGGAAACTCAGGTATGGAAGGACTTGGGAAGGGGTTATATTTACATTGTAAATGGGTGGGAGCAAATGTATGTGGAAGTGATACAGTAGAGGTTGCAGAAAATTTGCCTGGAGTTACAAAATGAAGATCATACATGGAGTTCAGTTTTAACCAGTGAAGCTCTGGCTTTGCCCTTCCAAAATAAAGGTTGTTCTTGTATTGTTATTCAGGCATGACCTACTATCTTATTCGTCAAAGTAAAACATTTGTTTACACAGTACTTTAGCAACAAAATGTCATTCAATTGGGATTTGAATACCCTTTTAGTTTCAAAGCTAAATTACATGCATTTATTAAAATGCTATTTAATCCAGTTATGTGTTCATTAAAAATAATTCAATTTACATTTATTTCGATAGATTTTATGAAAAGAAGTCGATAATGTACAAATTTTCATCAGGTATGAAGATGTTACAATAACATGCATTGATACAGTTGAATGCACAATGCCGTTAGGCCTTTTGTGTCAATGCATAAAATGATGGCCTATGAGTAAACCCAAAATGAAAGTGTACATTGAAAAATGTTTTAAAGTAAAAAATCAGGTACATTTTTTTTTGGAAAACCAAGTAGTATAGGGGGATATAGGTAGGGAAAGAAAAAAAAAGAGGAGGCACAGGGGAACTGAGTGCCTCAGGGTTATATGGAATAATTTAAGAGATACATACCCAGTCCCTCTGCATTTTCAAGAAGCAGAATCAGGGAGATCCATCGGGTATGAGAGTGTTCGGGATAGAGTTGATCGGGGGTGATCTAGAGGCAGGTAGGAGACACCAGAAGTTATGTAAGCGAGAGGCCTTTTGGATTTTCACCCTTGGTAGTCTCACCCCTGGAGGCCTCAATGAATACCCTGAGATATATAAAATAGTATAAAGTAGTATATAGTTAGGTATAGGATGGGCCCCTCATCTAGAAATGGTATTTATCTACTACACCTTACCAACTAGTGATCTGTGTGTGAAGCTTTGCCCTATTTGCCCCCCCCACCTCTTCCCTCCCCCCCTCCCTTGATTACGCTAGAAAAATTCTAGACATGCTTTCATGCCTCGTCAGGACACATTATTTCCAGGAATAAATCTCTCTTTTTTTATGAAAAGAAGGGGAACACTTGAGAAAAGGAAGTGGCTGCACACCCCAAATTGATCAGAAAAAAGGGAATTCTCCCCCAAAAAGAAGGGGTTTTCTAGGCAGCAAGTATTGTAAAGGGGTGACACTTAATTAGAAAAAAAAATATTATTTATTTTATTCAGACATATAACAATAGAGTAAAAACATGAGCTGTGGTGCAGAAAAAATAATGTTTAAAAGCGCAAAAGCACATGTAAAACTACACACAATTATACGGTTAATCAAGCGATTGGATAGTACTGACGCGTTTCGACCCCATCAGGTCTTCTTCAGAGGATATGTATACACTGTAGAAAAAGTTTACATGCATAAAAATTGTATCGATTGTATCAACTGTATCAAAATTATGCACAATGGATATAAAGATGCAAAAAACAATTTTAAACATAGTTACCAATTACGTGTGTATAATCATTTCTCCTGGATCTGAAACTGTCAAAAAGACCCACGGCCCACCTATACCTCAAGGGAAAAGTGGCCGAACAAAACTGCGCAACTTGCGGTGGATTACACTTGTGGAATGCCCTATAGTAGGTAAGGGGCACGTAGGCCAGCGGCACCTGCGACCTGAAAATCAAGCAATGGCACCAATTAGTGCTCATAAAGGAATATAATTTAATATGTATACTTGAATTGGTTAAATGGTAGTAGTCATAATTTTAGCCAAATTAAGGCTATTGTGCCTAATTGTCACAGCAATTAGAATTTGTATATACTTGATAGTCACAAATTATATGATCAAAGAATAATAACATATATCCAGGTATACCCAGGAAGAAGAAACAGAGAAAGAAACGGAAAAAAAATGGAAAGTTGGAGAGAGTATGACACATGTTGACCTGTGAGGATGGGTAGGAAAGGGGAGGGAAAGGGGGGGGATGGGGAAGAAAAAAAAAAAAAAAAAAAAACAAACAACACAAGGGGGGGGGGAGGGATGGTGGGGGAAAAACATAAGGGAGTAAGGAAAGGGAAAAGAGAAAACAGGGAAAAGGAGAGGAGAAAAGAAGTTCAGAAGGGAAAGAAGGGGGAGGAGAAAGGGCATGACGAGAATTGGATAGAGTGTGCACAGTGAATACTGCTGGGAATACAAGTAAACTCAAACAAAACAGCAAAAAAAGGTGAACAAAGGTGAATGAAACCAACACAGATAATAAGGATGATAAAACATGAGTGATGGAAAGTGGGGTGAAAATAAAATGGAAGGCCTAGTGAAAATAAAGATGAAGGAGGTGAAAGGTGAAAGGTGACAAGGTATAAATGCAATGTGAGGAAAACACAAGGTGTCAAAAGAGAGTGAATAAACCCAAGGTAGTTGTACCTGGGAGATGCAGAGCATATGGGCTGTACACCAATAGAGGGAAAGCAGTCCTTTGGGGTTACATAAAGTGTATGTGTTGTGAGCAGAAAAGTGCCAATTCTAAAATAAATGTGTTAAATATATTGGTTACTATTGGGTGTAACAAAAATATACAAAGTATAGAAAAAAGTAATAGCGTTACCTATCGCAGAGGTGCCCCTGTATAGATGAACTTTCTGCTGGAGCAGTGGTGATCAAATGGGAGATCCCACAATAAACTGATCCTATTAAATACCGAGACGGCAGTAATTAGTGTTCAGTTCTCGGTATTTAATAGTTGTTAATTGTTTTTTGCATCTTTATATCCATTGTGCATAATTTTGATACAGTTGATTGATACAATCGATACAATTTTTATGCATGTAAACTTTTTCTACAGCGCATACATATCCTCTGAAAAAGACCTGATGGGGTCGAAACGCGTCAGTCCTATCCAAGCGCTTGCTTAACTGTATAATTGTGTGTAGTTTTACATGTGCTTTTGCGCTTTTAAACAATATTTCTTCTGTACCACAGCTCATGTTTTTACTCTATTGTTATATGTCTGAATACAATAAAATTATTATTTTTTTCTAATTAAGTGTCACCCCTTTACAGTACTTGCTGCCTAGAAAACCCCTTCTTTTTGGGGGAGAATTCCCTTTTTTTTAAATCTCTCCTTTTTTATTAACTATTTTTTAATTTATTCAATATTGAAACTATTTTAAATGCTAAGTTATTCAAATTCAATTCATAATTTAAAATTTATACTATCCCATTTTTAATATAATATAACATATCATATATATTTTATATATTTTCACCCCTTCAGCTATGTTTTTGGGTATTTGCAATTTAGTGTCAATTGTTTACCGCTGGTAATAAAAGAGAGTACACCCCTAAGTGAAAATGTCCAAATTGGGCCCAATTAAACATTTTTGTGACTCCTTAGTGTTACAAGGTCTCAGGTGTAAATGGGGAGCAGGTGTGTTAAATTTAGTGTTATCACTCTCACTCTCTCATACTGGTCACTGGAAGTTCAACATCGCACCTCATGGCAAAGAACTCTCTGAGGATTTGAAAAAAAATAACAGTTGCTCTACATGAAGATGGCCTAGGCTTTAAGAAGATTGCCAAGACCCTGAAACTGAGCCTCAGCACGGTGGCCAAGACCATACAGTGGTTTAACAGAACAGGTTCCACTCAGAACAGGCCTCGCCATGGTCGACCAAAGAAGTTGAGTGCACGTACTCAGCATCATATCCAGAGGTTGTCTTTGGGAAATAGACGTATGAGTGCTGCTAGCATTGCTGCATAGGTTGCAGGGGTGGGGGGGTCAGCCTGTCAGTGCTCAGACCATACGCGCACACTGTATCAAATTGGTCTGCATGGCTGTTTTCCGAGAAGGAAGCCTCTTCTAAAGATGATGCACTAGAAAGCCTGCAAACAGTTTGCTGAAGACAAGCAGACTAAGGACATGGATTACTGGAACCATGCCCTGTGGTCTGATGAGACCAAGATAAACTTACCTGGTTCAGATGGTGTCAAGCGTGTGTGGCAGTAAACCGCGTGAGGAGTACAAAGACAAGTGTGTCTTGCCTACAGTCAACCATGATGGTGGGATTGTCATGGTCTGGGGCTGCATGAGTGCTGCTGGCACTGGGGAGCTACAGTTCATTTAGGGAACCATGAATGTCAACATGTACTGTGACATACTGAAGCAGAGCATGATCCCCTCTCTTCGGAGACTGGGCCACAGGGCCGTATTTCAACATGATAACAACCCCAAACACTCCTCCTAGACGACCACTGCCGTGCTAAAGAAGCTGAGGGTAAAGGTGGTGGACTGGCCAAGCATGTTTCCAGACCTAAACCCTATTAAGTATGTGTGGGGCATCCTCAAACGGAAGGTGGAGGAGTGCAAGGTCTCTAACATCCACCAGCTCCGTGATGTCGGCATGGAGGAGTGGAAGAGGACTCCAGTGGCAACCTGTGAAGCTCTGGTGAACTCCATGCCCAAGAGGGTTAAGGCAGTGCTGGAAAATAATGGTGGCCACACAAAATATGGACACTTTGGGCCCAATTTTTGACATTTTTCCTTAGAGGTGTACTCACTTTTGTTGCCAGCGGTTTAGACATTAATGGCAGTGTGTTGAGTTATTTTGAGGGGACAGCAAATTTACACTGTTATTCAAGCTGTACACTCACTACTTTACATTGTAGCAAAGCGTAATTTCTTCAGTGTTGTCACACAGATATAATAAAATATTTACAAAAATGTGAGGGGTGTACTCACTTTTGTAAGGTACTGTATGTGTGTGCATTTTCGTGTGTGTATATATTTATATGTATACTGCCTAATAAATGATTTAATTAATGTTATGATCCCAGAGGGGCTCAGGGACCCGTTGTCCCCACTCGATTTGTAGGGTGAGATAGATATTCTTCTAAGAATTGCCTCCCCACCTTTCTCTGTGTTTTCTCTACATGCACTGCCATTTTTTTACATAGAGTAACGGCAGACACGTCTGCTCTGTTCTCCATAGGAAGTCTACACCAAAAAGGATGAGGCAACTTCGCGCAACGGCGGACGAGCAAGAAGTGACGTCTGGACTGCATTTCCGTCTATTTCTGAAACGAAAACAATGCGGCGTGCATTCCAGATATCAGTCTGACCGCCAGGATGCGGCCTATGCAAAAACGCCATTAGTATAGTAGTCACGAGAATTAGCACCGCAATACAGTAAGAAACAGACCCCTATAGCATTACACTATATGTTTGCTTGTGGACGGCTGCTAAACATATTTATATTTTGATCCCACCCGACTGATTCCTGCACTGGTTACAGGGATCACTGATGTGCAATTATGATTATGATATCATCTGTATTACACTTTGGGAATTAAGTGTCATTCTTTAGTTGTCACTCCAGCTCCGCCCCTCTATTGGACTGCCCAGAACAGTGAGTGGGGCCCTTGGGCCTTTCTGGGATGTGTCCTATAAATGCACACATGTATTTAAGAAGCTGAAGGAGGTAGCACTGCTAGGCTCTGAGGAAGACGGTAGCCCTTCGAAACGTGTCAGCCAGCAGCGGTCCTCATGTCCTCTGCTTTATCATCTGGAGACTGTTGTAACCAGACCAATTGCCACCATTCGAAGGCCTTTACATTGCGGTTTTCTTTAACATGCTTGTGAGAAGTTTTTAATCTGTTCTTTTAATACATTTATCAAAGGATAATGAACAAGGCTGGTGCACCCTCTTTTCTTTATTCCTTTTTTGACTGCTAGGATACCCCTATCCTGGAGGGCAGCAAGGCCTGAGATATTATCCATCTTGAACTCTAGATTACCTGATCAACACACTTATGCGCAAGAGTATTTGTTTGCTTATATGGAATATGTAGCCGTTATGGCAATGGAATCAATGTTGTCTTCAAAGACCTAACAGGCAACAAAGTGTCATTCGGAAATGTGCGACCAACGGTCCAGGTTTTAATAACCTTGGGTACTGAGCAATAAGTCTGCCTGTCAACATTAGCCCCTTCCCGTTATACTGCGGCAGATTGGCTCCCCTGCGCAAGCCGTCGTAGCTGTACATCGGCTCTTTAAGATGCTTTAGCAGGCGCACGCGATCGCCGGGCACGTGCGACCGCTCGTGACAGAGCGAGAACCGGGATCTCAGGGGAGAGGAGACAGATCGTGTGCTCCTACTAAGTAGGAACACTGATTGGTCTCCTCCTCTAGTCAGTCCCATGCCCCCCACAGTTAGAACACACCTAGGGAACATAGTTAATCCCTTGATCGCCCCCTAATGTTAACCCCTATCCTGCCAATGACATTTACAGAGTAATGAGTGGCTATTTTTAGCTCTGATCGCAGTATAAATGTTACTGGTCCCAAAAAAAGTGTCAAAAGTGGTGTGGCGCAGAGCAGGTAATTATGATATGTTTTTTATTTTAATTTAAAAAAATTGAAGCTTTACTATCGCTTTAATGTCTAAGGATAATAGAGCATAAAAGGTATATTACATCTCTTTAGTTAAGAGGGTGATCCTTCGAACGATGTCCCCAGCTTGTCGAAGAGGCATGAATCCTACTCAGTCCTTGTGATTTAATTGTCCTATGTCTTCATTTAGTATGGTAGGTAGAATTTTTGCCAGCAACTTGATGTCCATGTTAAATAGAGATATATGACAAAAAAATGCTGAATTAGTGTAATCAGCATTACATTTATTTAAAAAACTAGCAAAACTATTTGACTCAAGTCAACAATATTTTTCTTTAGTCAGTCAGAGCACACTGGTATTTACAGCACTGGTATCCAGATCTTGTGAACATGCAAGTTGAGCAAGGATAACCTGATCAGTGTGCTCCCCTGCTTCATTGTCCAGTTACAGGTTGGAATTGGCCCTGGACAATGCTGTATTGCTGTGAGTGCACATGGGTGTTCTGTATGGCAGGTAACGGTTCACATATACGTTTTTAAATGGGTGTATTTATTCAATGTATTTATTTGATTTCTTGGATTTCGGAGAATATATGTTTAAGATATTGTCCCAATATTAAACCATCACATTTAAAACATGTGCTTAAATAGGTTTTTCCTGAGATCATAATTTGATGGAAAAAAATAACACAGAGCAACCATGCAACAATACACTTTCAGTGGTTTACTATAATCTGTGCTATAGAAAGAGCCTCATAGTTTGCAGAACATTCACTTTGTTTAATGAGGTTATAAGAATCAATGCCAGTTATTTTTTATTGTCATCTTCATCTTTATTAATCAAGATGGTTTGGAACATTCTGCAAATAGCTCATTCAGTGCCAAATTAGAATTATTGTTCTGTAGAGCTACAAAACAAAAGCACATCGTTAACAGAGTGCTTTTTTGGTTTCACAGAAAATATGTTTGCCGGAGGAATGCTCTTGTTTTATTACATCAGAAATGGTTCACTGAGGCAGAATATGTGAATCACTGTACCCTTTGCCCATGGTAATGTAATGAACCATGAAACTATTCAACCTAATATTTATAAGCAGCAAGACAGGTTTCTTCATAGAAAGTCTTGCTTATATCGCAATGTGTATTTCGGATTTGAAGATTTTTCCTTACTTCCTGTTTGGTAAAAGTTTGTCCTCAGAACATAAATTGAGGAAAAATCCCTTTAATGCGTGGGTGCTTAACCTGTGGCCCTCCAGCTGCTGCAAAACTACAAGTCCCATCATGCCTTTGCCTTTGAGAGTCATGCTTGCAACTGTCAGCCTTGCAATGCCTCATGGGATTTGTAGTTCTGCAACAGCTGGAGGGCCACAGGTTGAGCACCCGTGCTTTAATTGGATTCCCAGACAGTAAAACTTCACAAGGGCTCTGGCACTTCCCCACTCCATAAAAAATAGGTTTGGCTATAGCTACAGTACACCTTAATGCCGCGTACACATGGGCGGACTTTTCGACCGGACTGGTCCGACAAACTTTCCAGCGGACTTTCGACAGACTTTTGAAGGACTTCCGACGTACTTGCCTACACACGATCACACCAAAGTCCGACGGATTTGTACGTGATGGCGTACAAATAAGGAAGTTGATAGCCAGTAGCCAATAGCTGTCCTAGCGTCGGTTTTTGTCCGTCGGACTAGCATACAGACGAGAGGATTTCTGGGTCCGGCGGAGTTACGACGTAAAGATTTGAAGCCTGTTCCAAATCTAAAGTCCATCAGATTTGAGACTGGAAAAGTCCGCTGAAGGTCCGGTGAAGCCCACACACGATCGGATTGTCAGCCGGATTTGGTCCGTCGGTGTTCGTCAGACCAGTCCGGTCAAAAGTCCGACCATGTGTACGCCCCATAAATGATACCCTTTATTGGCACTCTTATGCCCCATACACACGGTCGGATTTTCCAATGAAAAATGTTCGATGGGAGCTTGTTGTCGGAAATTCCAACCGTGTGTAGGCTCCATCGGACAATTTCCATCGGAATTTCCGTCACACAAAATTTGAGATCTAGATCTCAAATTTTCCGACAACAAAATCAGTTGTCGTAAATTCCGATCGTGTGTACACAATTCCGATGCACAAAGTTCCATGCATGCTCGGAATCAAGCAGAAGAGCTGCACTGGCGTTTGAACTTCCTTTTTCTCGGCTCATCGTACGTGTTGTACGTCACCGCGTTCTTGACGTCCGGAATTTCCGACAAGATTTGTGTGACCGTGTGTATGCAAGACAAGTTTCAGCCAACATCCGTCGTGTGTATGGGGCATAAGTTTTTAAAGTGGTTCTAAAGACAGAACATTTTTAACCATATGCATTCCCTGCATTAAGGAAAAAAATGGCCTAGTAGTAGTATCACCCTCTTACCCCTTCACACTTACTTGAGTCTTATCAGAGCATTTGGCTTCCGCTGCTTTCAATCAAATCCTGTGAGGAGGGAGACATGGCCAAGCTGTGATGTGTTTATCTATGGCTACACACACCTTAGCTCAGGAGAGAGCCTGCATGTCTGCCCCCTATAGCAAGCAGCTATAGTACCCTAGAACCCTAGAAGAGAAGGATCAGGGCCGCTCTGTGCATTTAAGTATAACATGTTTGTTATTTTAGACAAAAAAATCAAGCTACTACAACCGTTTTAAATTCACAAGCTTTCCAAACTTTTTTGTTTTCTTTGGCAAGCATTATAGAACATGGTATCCAAAAAACACATATTTGTAACCAGAGCAATGAAGACTAATGCCCTGTACACACGGTCGGATTTTCCAATGGAAAATGTGCGATCGGAGCATGTTTGAGAGCAGGCTATAAAATTTTCCGACAACAAAATCCATTGTCGGAAATTCCGATCATGTGTACACAAATCCGATGCACAAAGTGCCACACATGCTCAGAATAAATTAAGAGATGAAAGCTATTGGCTACTGCCCCGTTTATAGACCCGACGTACGTGTTTTACGTCACCGCGTTCAGAACGATCGGATTTTCCGACAACTTTGTGTGACCATGTGTACGCAAAACAAGTTTGAGCCAACATCCGTCGGAAAAAATCCATGGATTTTGTTGTCGGAATGTCTGATCAATGTCTGATCCTGTGTACGGGGCATTACTCCAATATCACCCCATTTCTAACCATCATGCATCTATTTATTGTTATGCCGTGTACACACAGTCGGACTTTCCGACGGGAAATGTTGGATGTGAGCTTGTTAGCTGAAAGTCCAACCGTGTGTATGCTCCATCGAACATTTGTTGTCAGACTTTCTGCCAACAAATGTTGGCTAGCAGGTTCTCAAATTTTCCACCAACAAAACTTTGTTGTTGGACTTTGCGATCATGTTTACACAAGTCCGTCGCACAAAAGTTCACGCATGCTCGGAATCAAGTACGAGCCAGAAGCGCTCGGTCTTGTAAAACTAGCGTTCGTAATGGAGATATCACGTACATCTTGTACATCACTACGTTCTTAATTGTTGGCCAACATTTGTGTGACCATGTGTATGCAAGACAAGTTGGAGCCAACAACCACGGTTTTGTTGTCAGAAAGTTCGCTTGTGTGTTGAGGGAAGTTGGACAGCTTTCCTCAGCTCCGCCGAGAAAAGTTCTAACTATATTTTTGCTTATTCCTATTTTTTTTTCCTTTAATTTTTCTTCAGTTAAGATACTCAATAGAGCATAGGCATGTTTTTCTTCAGTAGCTTCAATCGAGACTTCAAAAGTGCTGTTTGAGCTTGTCTCTTCACAGCTGCTATATATTTTAATATATATACTGTATACATATACAGTATGCACTTTTTATTTTTTAAACTCGTGTGCACACACAACCTATTGAGTCACAGGAGTGTATTATGACCCCTCCCTACTTTTTTCATTTTTCCCATTTAAACTGGGGTCATACAGGCTTTCAGGAAACAGCTTCTAGTGTTCTCAATGTTTGGAAAGCCTATTAAGTTCTATGGCACCAGTGTCATGACTATATTTGTTTGTAAACTAAAGATTGTATATAAAGAATTAAAAAAATTAATTGTTTTTTAAAACGCCTAAAAAACAAAAATAAAATGTATCAAAATATTATAGTTTTCCTAGTAAATCCTGGTCCAGCATAGGGAATTGCTCCTTTAACACAGTCTCATTGGAGGCTGCCTATAAGGTTCTCCTTCACTGCTACTGGGTTCCAGCCCACATTGGCAAGTCAAACCCATCCCATAGTGATAGATGCTTCCAGGGGTGTGGTCAGTGAGGAGATGAAATGCTCAATTGTTGGTCCTGCCCCCGCCTTGTGGGATTTTGGTCAAGGGTCTTCGGACTCCTGTCTACCCTCTTCCACGTACCCTTCCACAAGGACCCTACACTTGCATTGCCCCTTTGACGAATCCAGGGCCTCCTCTCTTACCAGCAGAAACTGGCTACCTATCTGTTTATCGCAGCTAAGCGCACAATAGCAAGGGCCTGGAAAAAGCTGGCTGTATCGTTTTCAGAGGTGAAAAGCACCTTGATGACTCTTATAATCCACAAAAAAAAAAAATGACCAGTATCTTCCACAACTCCCATTCCTGATTTCTCGTGGGCCCTGTGGTGGTCCTATGCGTTTCCAACGCTACACCCAGCCAGCCTAGGATTCTCAAACTAACATGACCTTGACCTCATCCCCAGCCTGGGGGAACTTGCTTTCTCTACCTCTTCACGTCTCTTCCTACCCCTTTCTTGTATTTCTGGTCCTCTTGGCCATTGCTTTGACCCCCCCCCCGTTGTTGTTTTTTTTTTGTTTGTTTGTTTTTGTTCTTTTTTTTTTCTGTTCATTTCTTTGTCCTGTCCTTAGTTTGGTTTTATTCACCCTGTTTTCACAGACAGGTCCTCTCCCCTGTCCACTCCAGCCCCTGAGTCTGCAGGCTCAGGCATCTCGTGTTGGCCCTTGGCCCCAGCCTGAGGGTCACTGTTGGTTTATAGTTTAAATCCTATAACACATTTTTATTCATGTTCTTGTGTAAAATGATGTATTATGTTCCTGTTTATATCCTCTTCGTGGGAATTTGACATCTGTTTTTCTTTCGCATATCAATAAAAACATTGTATCAGAAAATTTTATAATTTTCCATTCTGGATCTTAAGTATTTTATCTAGAAAATGCTGTAGGGCCCTATCCTACTCCATTACCTTTTATTAGTAATCTGGTAATCTGATAATCACTTTTGCATGTCTGTTTGTATTTCAGAAATACCCAAACACAACCACAGAAAACCTGATATAGCAATGTCACTGCTAAGATGTTTCTTACAAACAACAGTCAGAGTCAAGCCTGACATGAAGGATTGAATCTAATGACACATCAATAAAAGAGAATGTAGATTACAAACCATAGATGCAAGAAGAAGGCTTTCCCAACAAACGCGTGATGAGCTGTGTGAAATCTGTCTGCAATGGATTACATAGAACTAAAAAAATTTAAACTGAGTAGGTCTTCTGACTTTAGCACAGTTGCACTTCTTTTTAGATAGCACTAGTAGTTCACTAATTTTTCAGGTGTTTCCTGGATTTGCTCTTTAAAGAATATGCTGTTTTATATTGTATATTTATGTTTTACTTTTGGGAAGTCATGGAAACAGTTATTTACTGTATAGCAGTGGTCATCAACCATGTCCTCAGGGCCCACTAACAGGCCAGGTTTGCAAGATAACTGAAATACATCACAGGTGATATCATTTGCTGCTCAGTGATTGCAGTATTCTAGTCTGCATCTCCCCTAAGGTAATACATAAAACCTGGCCTGTTAGTGGGCCCTGAGGACAGGGTTGATGACCACTGCTGTATACGTCCTTGGTTTAGTAACATGAATGTTTTAAATTTTCTATAGCTAAACAAATCTGTCTACATTAATTCGTCTGTCTGGTGGTCAAGTAGTTTTATTCAAAGGACTGCTAATTCAATGCATGCTGAATAGAAAACATGCTCTTAAAATGTAGCTAACAAGAGTGCTAGTGATTTCCTATAAAGAATCTATAATGCTTTGGGGTCCATTTCAACTTGTTTTGTGTTTATGTGTATTTATACATTAATATTTTGTATCAGTTTTTGATATACATTTATAATCTTTGAAAGAAAAAACATTTTATGTAGGGTATACCCATGACACAGAATTCACAGGACATTATGGGTTTTGTAAAGAAAGAGAACAGCAGGCACTCAAAGTCATCTGAAGTACGATTTATCTATAGGGTTCTGTAAACACAGCAAATAGGCAGAGCAAGTAAAACATTTGAAAAAGAGCAGACAACACCATTTGCTGGCTGAATATAAAAACCCAAAATAATAATATGTGATGATTCCTATTTACTTGACTAAAATATATTGATAATTGGCAGTATATCTTTTAAACTTTTGTTTTTTTAAGCCCTGCCCATAATAGAAAAGATAGAAAATAAATATATATAAATATTTAATTACATAGATATACTGTATATTGTAAATGTACAGTAATACATACTGTAATGTACAGTTGATACCTAAAGAGAATGTATAGTGGTTTTGTATTTTCTTTCTTTATTAAAGTCGGGAGTAAAAATAATTTTACTTTTCAGTCAGGTAATTATGAAATATTGCATATTAATTTTTGTATTCCTATTTTTAGGCAGCAGGTGGAGCTCCATACACTTTTTCATGTTTTCCTCCACCTTGTTGTAAAAAGCGTGTTCTTTACAGGGCTTCATTTCTCACGCTAAATGTACTCACAATGACTCCTCCCCTTCTCTGCCTGAGAAGGGATATATTAAATGTTTATTTTTTAAAAACAAAGTTTCTATACATATAGTAAAACAAATGTAAGCTTATTAATTAAGTACAACAAAATTGAGCCCAAAACCACCATAGTTTACTTATTACCCTTGCGCCTAGATCTTTCTTGTGTACTCAAAACTGTAGTTTGTAGTAGTAATTAGTGGTTTGTCTTAATAAATGTGTTGATTATGTTTTTAATATAAATAGAAATATGTACAAAAATGTGAAAAACAAATATTTCATTAGTCTACTTACCAGATAAATGTAGTCAATGTACCAAATATAAAAAGTAAAAGTGTAGCGCTATAAACCGTAAATTGACCATTAGATTAATAATGGAATAAATTACACAAACAAAAAAGGTTAATAATAATCCAAATGTGCCCAATAGGGGAGTAAGACATTTAACCTTATATAAATACACAAATACACAATAAGTGTCTCTGATATCTTAAACCACAAAGAAGTGAATACAAATGTGAAAAAATAGTGAAAAAATTAAAGTGATGTAAAAGTGTGCCACACTATGGACACAAGAGATCCAATCATACAAAAGTCCAAAGAATGTCAACAGATATGAAGAAGGAGTCCAAAAATTAAAGAGGATGATCCCACAAATCCAGAGGCATATTTATCAGACATCACCTGGAAGGAAGTTGGAATAATAAGTAAGCCACCACCAATAGTCATAAGGAGGCTTACCAGATGTCAATGACTTGGGGAGGCATATACCGCCCAAGTTATAAAGACTTTTAAACAGCTGACTGGGAAGGTGCACCTGCTTGAACAGCCACGATAACTTGATCTAAACGTTTTTCAGACAGCAGCTTGTAGGTAATACTCCGATAAGGAGCTCAGATCCGATATTCACAAACCATACAAAGATAAATTAAATCCCTTTTTTATATAATACATTTTTTATACATATGGTATCACGCTATGCGAGTATTTAATTTATCTTTGCTCCATTGGACATTTGTTGTCAGAATTTCCGACAACAAAAATTTGAGAGCTGGTTCTCAAATTTTCCGACAAAAAAATCTGTTGTCGGAAATTCTGATCGTGTGTACACAATTCCGACCCACAAAATTCCATGCATGCTCAAAATCAAGCAGAAGAGCCGCACTGGCTATTGAACTTCATTTTTCTCGGCTTGTCGCACGTGTTGTACGTCACCACGTTCTTGACGCTTAGAATTTCCGACAACATTTGTGTAACCGTGTGTATGCAAGACAAGTTTCAGCCAACATCCATCAGAAATAAATCCTATCGTGTGTACAGGGCATAACAGTTTGTGATGTACATTTTGGCTTCATAGTTACAGCTTTTCTATGACTCATTTTTCCAAATTTTTATCATTATCATTATTGTCGCAGCAGTGGCCCAGCAGCATTAAACATCCAAATCAGCAAAAAGACACAATTCTGTAAATCAATCTATAATATTCAACAAGGGTTTATATTTTATATTTTTGTTTTCGGAAAATCCTATCGTGTGTACAGGGCATAACGGTTTGTGATGTACATTTTGGCTTCATAGTTACAGCTTTTCTATGACTCATTTTTCCAAATTATTATCATTATCATTATTGTCGCAGCAGTGGCCCAGCAGCATTAAACATCCAAATCAGCAAAAAGACACAATTCTGTAAATCAATCTAAAATATTCAACAAGGGTTTATATTTTAAAACATTTTCCCCCAAATATCAGATAATACAAAAAAATTAAATACTGAAAATCTGTCAAGGGTGTGCTTATATGTACATTAAGAAAAGTCACTGATATGAATGTACAATACTGTATAAAAAATTATCTGCAAATTATTGGTGCTTTATAATTACTTATAATAATAATAATAATGTCCCAAGGGAACACAATTAAGTTTATTTCCTCTTAAAAAAAATCATATTTAAACAAATAAGTTTTATGAGTATAAAAGCATCTAACTCATATACACACACCAGATCGTCCCGAACATCACCTGTTCAGCGAATGCCCGAATATGTGGGGAGCTCGACAGGATGTTCACCCGCAGTGCATTCTAGGGCCCTAATTGGATGAAGCCTTGCACCTGACCGCTGGCCATGGAGCACTGTCAGAGCCCCAACTGGACAAAGTGATGATGACTTTGTCCAATCATGGCTCAGTGGTCATAGTTCCACCCCACACTATAAAAGGTTCTTTCCCATAGGAACCTTTTGCAGTGTTGTTGGAGTGGAGATAGATAGAGCTCAGTTTGCTACTAGCGAGTTAGTGTGTTCACTTATTGTGACTCTAGTGTAGAGTGTTATGCCGCGTACACACGAGCGGACTTTACGGCAGACTTTGCCCAGCGGACGGGATTTCGTTGGACAATTCGATGTGTGTGGACTCCAGCGGACTTTGTTTTCTCAAAAGTTGGACGGACTTAGATTTGAAACATGTTTTAAATCAATCCATCGAGATCGAGTCCGGTCGAAAAGTCCGCTTGACTGTCTGCTAGTTCGACGGACAAAAAGCCACGCTAGGGCAGCTATTGGCTACTGGCTATGAACTTCCTTGTTTTAGTCCGGTCGTACGTCATCACGTACGAATTCGACGGACTTTGGTGGATTGTGTGTAGGCAAGTCCGTTCATTCAGAAAGTCCGTCTTAAAGTCCGTCGCAAAGTCTGCTGTAAAGTCCGACCGTGTGTACGCGGCATCAGTGTAGTGTTAGTATAGGGTGAGTATAGTGTAGTGTTAGTGTAGTGTTAGAGTAGTACAGTGTTTAACACAGCATTACATAACATTTAGTGCTGTATACCTTTTTTTTTTTTGGTTTGTTTAAGGGGTTTTTTTTGTTTATTTTTTTGCTCCCTGCCTGCCCCTTTTTTTTAATTGTCAGCTGCAGTTTTTCTGACTGCGATGCTGGTGTTCCCCCTTTTTCTTTTAAAGATTTTAAATTTTTGACAGCGTCAGTCCTCAATTTAAAGTGCACCAAACACCACTTTTCATTCAATAAAGTGCATCCAATCACACATTTTCCAGTTTTTTATTAAATTTGGGTAATAAGCCCCCCTATCATGTCTGGGAGGCCAACAAGGAGAGGCAGACGTTCCCATGTCACTATGAGGGGACCAGTAGCGTATGTGTGCACAGGCAAAGGTGGATGTGGTCTGTCCTCAGGCAGGGCACATTTGTCTCTGTTTAGTGATGTTGTCCCTGCTATCCAGCCACAGCATGCAGAGGAGGTGCTGGAATGGCCTACTAAACCATCCTCATCCTCCTCATTTTCTGTGACCCAAGCTGAGACTAGTGTGCAGTCCACGCAGTTGCCAGAGCGGCTTATTCTGCCTCCTTTTCCACAGCTATTCCTGCCATAGCCCTAGCATCAGTCATGGAGGAGTCAGCTGGATTATTTGAATACAGCGTCAGTCACTTGCTTCTCGATGATGCACAGCCATTACTTGATTCTAATGTTGGTTTTTAGGTAGAGAAAGGGAGTAAGACTTCTGGCGCAAACTGAACCAGGGGGTGTTCGGCCAACTCTGCTGATCACATACAAAGTAATCAGTTGAATAAATCAATGAAAATATGCTATATGACTTAATGATGTAATCAAATGACTAAATAACAATTAATTAGCTAAATTCTTTAATCAACAAATATGCTACAACTTGCAATAACTAAATTAATTAACAATAAATAACTCTAGAAGGTCAGCCTATGTCTGTATGGATCAACATAAAATCAATTGACAATCTAATTCTTCTGCCATATAGTTAGTACCAAACCAATTAAAAACGTGAATTTATCAATTAATTACTTTGTAATGATTCTCCAAATTGCACAGTATCCATTTATTTAATGAAATTTTAACGTTCTAAAAAAAGAAACTTTAAGCTTTGCATGTGCAAAGTTTTGGCACCCTTCCAACCTTCCACTAATGTTATTTTTGTAAGGTGCCAGGATTTTATTGACTCACTAGGCCTTAATCCAGGTCAAGTGAGGACAATTCCAGAGCTTAATTAATTTTGATCTTTGGAACCTCTCAAGGTGTTATGTGTACACTCAACAGCCATAGGCTGATAGGAGGTTTGGAAATAAGATAACTGACTCTTGAGAAAGCAACGTAAATTTGTAAAAGCTGTTAACTTATTTCTAAATGCCTTCTGCTACTGATAATGGCCAATATGTGGACTGCGCCAACTTCTAAATGACTCTGTGTATCACCACTATTTTAACCATATAAAATATTTTTTATGTAAATTTCTGTACTAATAAATGTGCTAAATATAAAATTTCAACCAACAATGTGCAAATATAAATGTGAAACAAATCCCACTCAATAAAGTGCAAATGTTAGTAAAAATGGATGCCAAAAAATCTTCAGTGAATACTCCAGTGAGTTCATAAACAAAGTGAAAAAATACAAATGTATAACAAGTCCACATTAATAGCCACAGTGAGTGATCAATTCATTCCCATGGGATGGGTTCATCTCTTATCCGTGGTTACGTACATCTAACTTCACCATTCTGTGACTCCACCACCACCTTTTAGAATGGCCACTCACCAGAAACAAATATGTATGCGCCTTTGGTTCATCAATTGGATAGCCACTCCATTCAATTGATCAATCTGCACCCTTTCCGAGCAGTGTGTCAGATGAGGATAGCATAGGGGGACATTTGCAGACACTTTGTACCCCACACACACGGCTGGATTCGCTTGGTGACGGCTTAGGGGCTCACCCAAACGTGAGTGCAATAGTCTCTTTTTTAACTTGTTAATAAAGAGTATAAATATACAACACCATGATGGCCATCTACTTTTTATGAGAATTAATAGAACAAGAGAAACCAATCACATTGATACACTGCTCGGTAAGGGTGCAGATTGATCGTTTGAATGGAGTGGTTATCCAATTGATGAACCAAAGGCGCATACATATTTGTTTCTGGTGAGTGGCCATTCTAATGCCGCATACACACGGGCGGACTTTTCGACCGGACTGGTTCGACAAACTTTCCAGCGGACTTTCGACGGACTTTTGACGGACTTCCGACGGACTTTCTAACGAACGGACTAAGCCTACACACGATCACATCAAAGTCCGACGGATTCGTACGTGATGACGTACACCGGACTAAAATAAGGAAGTTGATAGCCAGTAGCCAATAGCTGCCCTAGAGTCGTTTTTTGTCCATCGGACTAGCGAATTTCTGGGTCCGGCGGAGTTACGACGTAAAGATTTGAAGCCTGTTCCAAATCTAAAGTCCGTCAGATTTGTGACTGGAAAAGTCAGCTGAAGGTCCGGTGAAGCCCACACACGATCGGATTGTCCGCCGGATTTGGTCTGTCGGCGTCCGTCAGACCAGTCCGGTCTGAGGGACGGTGGTGGTGAAGTCACAGAATGGTGAAGTTAGATGCACGTAACCACTAATAAGAGATGAACCCATGGGAATGAATAGATCACTCACTGAGGCTTTTCATATAGACTTGTTATACATTTGTATTTTTTCACTTTGTTTATGAACTCACTGAAGATTTTTTGGCATCCATTTTTTCATTAGTATTTGCACTTTTTTACTAGCATTTGCACTTTATTGAGTGGGATTTGTTTCACATTTATATTTGCACTTTGTTGTTTGAATTTTTGTATTTAGCACATTTATTAGTACAGTAATTTACATCAAAAATTATTTTTATATGCTTAAAATAGTGGTGATACACAGAGTCATTTAGAAGTTGGCGCAGTCCACATATTGGCCATTATCTCTAACATTTCTCTAACATTTCAGCATAGAGTGAAGTGTACTATTGACTGCAGCAAACAAAAATTATTGTTAAAATATTTTGAGTCTTTTTGCGCCGGAGCATATATAAAATATTTTTTCACATGTAACTGCTACTGCCTAAAATGCCATTAAGAAGTTAAATATAAAGTGAGTTATTAAAGTGTAGACAAGGAAGAATTGTACAGTGGTCTCTTTGTTAAACAATACATTTATCACTGCTACAGTAAATACAGGAAGGTTTAACTCTCATGAGTTTTTAAGTAGTCTGTTGTTCAGATGCAGAGCATTGCTTCCATATATATGATACACAAAGAAAAGTTATTACAAGGAAAAAACTAAACCCAAAAACAAACAAAATATGTTGTAGTTAGATGGCTGGTGGTTGCATTGGTTTTATGTTTTCATGCTTTTTCCCTCTATTCTGGTAATCCATCCAGTGACATGCGACCGGTCCCTGAGTGGCTACGTTCACTCATTATACTGTATCTATGGAAGATCAGTGTTGTCACCCTAGGCTGCTCTCCTGATGTGGACTACCAATATGTTCTCCTCTGTTGACTTCTCTAAGATGGAGGCAAGTGTGGTTTTATAGTTTACAGAAGATAGCTGACAAAACAGATAACATTGTTTAAAGGTTTCAGGTCAGCTCACAGGAGATGGCAAGGACTCTGCATTTCTAAATATATACACAATAATTCTGCGCTACCAAAAAGGGGAATAGAAACAGCAGCTATCACAACCAGCAAGTGTAAACAATGTCAAAAAACAAAATAAGTGTAGCGCTAGGAAGAGGTCAGAAAATGGAGTCTATGGATTGACAGTTCGAAGTTCGTGTGTTTAAAGGAACATCCCTGGAGGGAATTTGAAAAGTCCTCTGGAACAAATCTCAACAAGAGTGTAAATCATCTGTGGAGGGAGCCCACACACCACCAATAGAAGTGAAAAGGCTTATCCGACTCGGTGGACCCAACAAGGCATACGCCAGGTAGAGTCAATCAGGCTTAGGTGGTGCTGGACTGCAGTTGGCCCGGACGAGCAAAGTTGGTGGAGTGGCTACCACGTGGCTGTGTTCCTCAAACGTAATCGGGCCCAAAGATATGAAGTACGGCACCCATAAATCGTATCCCTCAGATTAGAAAACGTGTCTCTTCCCTGTTAGGCATACACTAACAGGGAAAGCAAGATCCTCTTGGCTGTGTAGCTGCTACACAGCCAAGAGGATCTTGCTTTCCCTGTTAGTGTATGCCTATGCTGAGAAACACCAGAAATTAGATGTGTGCTTGGACCGCCTAACATTAGTGGCTCTTGTGAGCCCTGGCCGGCCGCCTCTGTGGGGATCCACGCCAAGTCTGGAATGTGTGAAGCACCCCAGATTTTTCCTTTCCTCTCCTGGGTTCCAACCATACAGCTACACTTACTGCTGGCTTTCCACTCAATCAACCTCAATCCTCTGGACTGAAGGAGGTGGGAGTCCATCTCTTGATGCCTGTGTGTGCAACTTTTATGCTGAAGAGACAAGTTTTCTAATCTGAGGGATACGATTTATGGGTGCCGTACTTCATATCTTTGGGCCCAATTGCGTTTGAGGAACACAGCCACGTGGTAGCCACTCCACCAACTTTGCACGTCCGGGCCAACTGCAGTCCAGCACCACCTAAGCCTGATTGACTCTACCTGGCGTATGCCTTGTTGGGTCCACCGAGTCGGATAAGCCTTTTCACTTCTATTGGTGGTGTGTGGGCTCCCTCCACAGATGATTTACACTCTTGTTGAGATTTGTTCCAGAGGACTATTCAAATTCCCTCCAGGGATGTTCCTTTAAACACACGAACTTCGAACTGTCAATCCATAGACTCCATTTTCTGACCTCTTCCTAGCGCTACACTTATTTTGTTTTTTGACTCTGCATTTCTAGCTTGATCAACTGGTATTTTCTGTACTTGCGTTTTATCTTTTATAGTATGTTATATAGCTTTGTTATTTTCTCAGACTTACATCTAAACTCTGTTTTAGAAGTTAACATGCTTCTTTGAGTGGATTTTCTCAAACAAATGTAATTGTAATATTTGCACAAGGTGTCTTCTAATACAGGGGTACTAGTAGCCTAAATTATACACAGTCACACCAAATTTCAAATCTGACAGCTGTTCTGAGGGAGAAGAACCCCTGTATTCTGTCAGAGGGGGCCTTTTGTCGGGGCAGGAGGAATCCACTTGGCACAATACTACATGTTACACCGTAAATATGGACGTAACAAGTACCTAAAGGTGGAGTTAGCCTTAAACTAGAAAGAGTTCTTTACTGTTAGATAAAAAAAAAGCGTGGAACTCCCTCCCCTAAGAAGTGGAACTAGCTGTCTTTCTTAGATGTCTTCTTTAGCAGAATGTACAGGGCTATGGGAATTAAAATCACACACACACATACATGCACACATGCACATTGAACTGGATGACCTGTATCTTTTTTTTCAAACTATGTAACTTTGTTCATCACAATTGGATGGAAATATTGCAATAAGTTTAACACAGAAACAGAATGATGATTTTTTTCCTTGGCAAAATATTCTTAAAGGGTACACTTTTTATTTTTTAAGAGATAAATTTAGAGAAGTTTATTTAATTTAGTGCTCTTTCAGTTTTTTCCCTTTTATCTATTTTTTTTGGTAATTTATTTATTACAGGTATTATTATTATTAAACAGGATTTATATAGTGCCAACAGTTTACAATATAAATGGAAAAAAAATCATTCTGTCTTTTACATATTTTATACTTACTTCATATGTCTAATGCCCCGTACACACGGTTGGATTTTCTGACGGAAAATGTGTTATAGGACCTTGTTGTCGGAAATTTCGACAGTGTGTAGGCTCCATCACACATTTTCCATCGGATTTTCTGACACACAAAGTTTGAGAGCAGGCTATAAAATTTTCCGACAACAAAATCCATTGTCAGAATTTCCGATCGTGTGTACACAAATCCGACGCACAAAGTGCCACGCATGCTCAGAATAAATAAAGAGATGAAAGCTATTGGCTACTGCCCCGTTTATAGTCCCGACGTACGTGTTTAAGGTCACCGCGTTCAGAATGATCGGATTTTCCGACAACTTTGTGTGACCATGTGTATGCAAGACAAGTTTGAGCCAACATCTGTCGGAAAGAATCCTAGGATTTTGTTGGAATGTCCGATCAATGTCCGACCGTGTGTACGGGGCATAATTATTTTGATGTTGTCCAAGGGAAAAGAACAGTAAAATACAATAAACAAAATTTGTTGTATTTCAAGATAACACAACCACGCTTTGATCTCCCAATACTTCATCTGAAATGTTTGTTGATTAATTTCTTTCCTTCTGTGTTTTATTATGAGAAGTGTTTTAATCAAGGCAAAGAAGAGATTCCAGAGACAGGATTTAATTATCCTGGCAACAGCATCAGCCAAATGTAATTTTTCATTGGAGTGCTTTTGCACTAGAGTACTCTTCCCTCTCTTAATGTGGTGTTGCATTATAATTATTGCATTGGAAATTAACTGCTTTATTTATACATGTACTGTATATATTTACATTAGTGTATATAAGCCCTAAGAATGAACTTCTCGTATTCACTTTCTTTTGATGATTTTTTTTTTGTAATGGGTTTGATAAATGCAAGAAAAAATAACTGTTAAATCCTGCCAGAAATCATGTGCTGTGCATTCAGTGGTGTGATTACAGACAGTGTTATCAGCTTTGCCCAGTTTATCTCAGTGAACTACAGAAAGAACACTTCCCCTGTTAGGAAATTACATAGTTTGAAAAAAGTCATCCATCTAGTTGAAAACCAGTCAAACCAACCAGTAGAAAAATGTAACAAAATAAATAAATAGAAAATCTCCATCTACAGAATCTTATACCCACAGTTGATCCAGAGAAAGGTAAAAAAAACTATATAAAGCATGTTCCAATCTTTTCAAGCAGGGGTAAAATAAATTACTTCCTGATTCCCCAGGAGGCAATTACCTATAAATGTTAAAATCCAGTGACATTTTGTGCAACCAGATTTATTTAAAGTAATCTACTGAGCTGGCCAAAACAATTTGTCGGAGTATATACCTGTCCTATCTTATGGAAATAATGAATGGGGGGGGGGGGGCGTTTTATAGTCCTTACACACTTTCTGTCCTAGGGTTACAATGCTGCCCACCATACATTACAGCGAGTGAGGATTGTCACCCTAGGACAGGGAGAGTGTTACTGATCAGATTACAAGGTAAAAATAAGGGGGGAAAGGTTTAAAAAAATACAACTAATGAAGCCACTACATTTTCTCTGTCCTTGTGTGACAATGTTTAGCCACTGAATTGTATCTATTGAAGAGCAGCATTGTCACCCTAAGTTGCTCTTCTCATTTGGATTGTAAACGTGTCCCCCTCTTCCATTTTCTTTACATAGGCAGGAGGTGTTGTGGAGTTCACAGAAGATAACTGGCAAAGGTACAGTAATTAGTACATTCATTGAGATATCAGTTCGGAGCACAGGAGGTTACACGGGTACTAGTATTTTGGCAAGATCATCAAGTATTTTATTGGTACTTGTATTTAGCAGGGAATTAAAATAAAATGAATGCAGGCACCAAATCTAAAGCCTGGGAAGCTGCAATATGTCATTTTTTTTTCTTGGGTTTTGAAATTCTTCAACTATATGAATAATATACCAGTAAACAAAGACAAATAGTATAAGCCAACACATAATCATGTAGGTATACAGTATGCATGTACTGTTGGGGCACATTTGCTGAATTATAGCATAGTGCACATTTACAGTATATTAATCTCACTCCTGGTGCTATCTCTAATGTTCAATAATTGGTGCTAAGGCCGGTCTACAGTGCTCAGGGGATTTACTCCTCTGCTCTGTTTTCTATTTTTCTAGAAATAATTATAATGACTCCTAGCTGCTTAGAGAAAATATTTAACTATTAAATATGAAGCACTAATACTTTACAAAAGTTTTTAATCAGCAATGATAAATCAGTGGTTTTGGCACTTTTTAATTTTTTAACTCTGCAATCAAAAACCTGACGCAGTCCAAGGCTCTCAACACTGCTGGACATTGCAGATTATGTATTGGTTGTGCCTACAATAAATGTAGCTTTACATTGTAACATTTAATCGGACATTGACAGACCAGATAAAAACTCTATCAACTTACAAATAATTACTCCAGTCATTATAATTTCCCTATTTTTTTATGTTTCAATATTTTTATTGAAAAATTTCACTTCATAATAAACCGTAGGAACGATATGGATAAGAGGCATTACATGTCAACAAGTTTTATGTCAAGCAAGTCAAAAACATATATAAAACCGATTACAGAGTTGTTTCACAAATAGTAACACTCATAAACAGGGAGTAACAATACAGCAGTAACTATAATCAGGGTGAATTCCAGTGGTATGTCACGTAACAGGTAAGGCATTTAGGATCTGTAGGCAGTTAGTCCCGTCGGGACCAAACACTGGGACAAGGAAAAATAGGTAACTAAAAGGGGCATTTCCCTATTTTTATTGTAAGGGTCTATAAATATACATTGATCAGCCATTACTTTATGACCACCCACCTAATATTGAGTAGGACCCTTTTTTACTGTCAAAACAACCCATTTTTTCACCAAAACAGTCCTGACACATTAAGGCATGGACACCACTAGACCTCTGAAGGCATGTTGTGGTATCATTTACCAAGACATCAGTAGCAGATCCTTTAAATCCCATAAGATGCAATGTGGATTGTTATTGGTTTGGACTTGTTTTTGCAGCACATTATTATTATTATTATACAGGATATATATAGCACCAACAATATTGCTTTACAGCATGAGGGCAGACAGTACAAATACAAATCAATACAGGAGGGATCAGAGGGCCCTGCTCATTAGAGCTTACAATCTAAAAATCCCACACATGCTGAATTGGATTGAGATCTGAAGAATTAGAAGCCCAAGTAATCAGGGGTGTACTTGGTCAGCAACAATGTTTAGGCAGGTAGTACATATCAAGTAACATCCACATGAATAGCAGGACCCAAGGTTTAGCAGCTGAACATTGCCCAAAGCATCACACTGCCTCCACCAGTTTTCCTTCGTCCTATACTGCATCCTTGTGTTATCTCTTCCCCAGATAAAAGACACACACGCATACCTGGCCATCCACATAATGAATGAAAAAGTGGCTCATCAGACCAGGCCGCATTCTTCCATTGCTCTGTGGTCCAGTTCTGATGCTCACATGCCCATTGTAGGCGCTTTTGTCTGTGAACACGGGTCAGCATGGACACCCTGACCGGTCTGCAGCTAGGCAGCCCCATAAACTAAAAACTGAAATGCCCATGTTTGCTGCTTTCAAAACATTAACTTCAAAATCAACTACTTGCTACCTTATACTGTATACTCCACCGACTTTCAGCCATTGTAACAAGATAATAAATGTTATTCACTTAACCTGTCAGTGGTCATAAAGTAATGGCTGATCAGTGTATAGTGCTTTATGTATCAAAAGTGTGCTACAAGAACATTTCTTGTTGCCAATGGCAACCAATTTGAATCTCTCTCTCATTTTGTTCTCCACATTACAAAACTGACATTTATAGGCTGATTAGTTGCTCCTGGCAACAGGAAATTTTCTTATCGGCATGCTTTTAATGTATAAGCCCCTTCGTGTTTTATCAAACATTCATAAAGGCTTGTCTTCTCAGTTTTTTCCTTTAAACCACAGTGATTTAAATGAGGTATGTGACTTATAATCGTTCTTGTCCAATTCAATGATGCTGCTATCTAATTAACCTTCTTCTTCTATTCTGCTGCTTTTCCTTATCACTTCTCTGCCACCTTATGGTTATCTATTGTTCATTTATAACTGCAAAACTTCCTGCTGCTTTTATGGCACACTGTTAAATAGAACAGATGGTCACATTAAACCACTGTAGAAAAGTTGTATTAATGGTATTTTACAATTTTAAAAAAGCAAGCATTGTATTGTGCAGTTATGAGGCTCTGAGTTACAAAAATGATGCATAGCCACAATGCCTAATGGGTACTATGTTATAACAAGGAGGGTAAGTGTCCAAATGTTAGAGCCAGGTAGACAAAAAAAAAATGACATAGCATGCTCTTTGCGACCTGCTTGATTGCTTATGGCACCACTCAAAGTAGAGGTAAAAGCATATCCCTGTGTCTGAGAAAAGGGTCACCCTATGATTAAGCCCCAGAGAAGGCCACAGCTTCATTAGACTCTAAACCAATAAATGAACAACTTCTTAACAAAACATTAACCAACTTGTGCCAGTCACAAATATACTGTAGGCACCCAGTATTGCATTGATGTTGTATTATTGTCTATACATCTGTCTTCAGCAAGTTCCAAACAGGCGTCGAACAAACCAATGCACTCATATGGCTTACTTTCCAACAATACAGTATATAACAACAAAAAGTATGAAACCACCATCACACACATTGGCCTTAGCCAACACTGCAGCCAGTGCCATTTCTATTTCTGTTTATATAACAAAATTGAAGATATCAGTCCCTAAATCTTGGACCCCATCACCTCTGACTAGATTTATTACCTTCAAGTTCTTTAATTCCTATTGCACACCCACCAATCTCCCATACAAATTTGCACACACGTATTTTTCTCCTGCAGTTTTCCAATTTTTATCCTCATTTGATTTTCCCCTACTTGGTGAACAATAATGTGATCACAAGATTGTTAAACACTGCATAACAATGAGCAATATCATTCTTAAAAGCCATCACCAGGTCAAAAGACCTCATTTTACTTACCCCCTATTAATGTAATCTGGCTGCCTGGGAAGGTATACCTAGATTAATTCCATACTTTCTTTCTGACACCCTGTGACCTGCCGATCAGATATACTTTGGCACCTGTCTTGGCCAATAATTCATGCCAAGACAGGGGCCAAACCCACAAATAAAGATGAGGTCTAACATATATAGAAAAACAAATCAATTCCCACATGCCCAAATGTTTAGGTTCTTCATCTGAAAATCCCATTGAAGAGAGTGCTGTAGCAGCCCTTATCCTGACTGAATTGGCTGAAGAATTCTGATGAGTGGATTTGTGTAAGCATATGCAAAGTTTATCCAGAAACTGCATTCATCTAAAGTAAAAAAAGTCTGCATGTATGGAAAAGACTGTTGATGGGTGGGAATACCACTAAATATTCCTTTGCTAATGTTACTGGGCAAAACTGGCCATCTCAGGTCAACCTGGAGCTCATTTGCCCTTATCCTGTTACAGGGCTACAGGCTGCCCTGTAGCCCTGTAAGTATAGGCACAAGCAAATCTGCTTCTCCTTTATCTGGAAGCTCCCTAACTCAGCTGAGGATGCTGTCCTAGTCCATGGGGTCAGTCACTTGACTATGAGCCTGTAGCAGGACTCACCACTCTCTGTATAACTTGTGAAATGAACCCTATTTATAGACTTGTTGTCTACTAAGCTGCCAGTGACCCCTCTCTTTGCTCCTTTAAGGTCCCTCACACTTCCCCACCTTTTTTGACTTTTTTTGTTCGATCTTGCCTTTTTCCTTCCACCTTTGGGCACTCAAAGAGGAGGGTAATTAACTCCCTAAGCCTTTCCAATATCTAGATCTTTTCAGCAGCCAGAGGCTTTGTTCCCTATTATAGCTCAGGTACTGTTAGGAGAATACCTGTACAGAGTGGAGACCAACGTCAGGCTAAGCACCATTCTCAGTCTTTAACAGGGTAAATTGCCTGAACCCATAGACAGATTGGTGTTATGCCCCGTACACACGGTCGTATTTTCCGATGGAAAATATCCAATCGGAGCATGTTGTCAGAAATTCCGACCGTGTGTGGGCTCCATCGGACATTTTCCATCGGATTTTCCGACACACAAAGTTTGAGAGCAGGCTATAAAATTTTCCAACAACAAAATCCGTTGTCGGAAATTCCGATCGTGTGTACACAAATCCGACAGACAAAGTGCCACGCATGCTCAGAATAAATAAAGAGATGAAAGCTATTGGCCACTGCCCCGTTTATAGTCCCGACGTACGTGTTTTACGTCACCGCGTTTAGAATGATCGGATTTTCCGACAACTTTGTGTGACCGTGTGTATGCAAGACAAGTTTGAGCCAACATCCATCGGAAAAAATCCTAGGATTTTGTTGTCGGAATGTCCGAACAAAGTCCGACCATGTGTACGGGGCATTAGAGTCAAAAGCCAAGGTCGATGCAGAAGAAGAGTTTCGATGTCGGGGTCACAAGCCAGGGTCAATGCAGAAAAAGAGTTTCATAATTGTGAGTCACAAGCCAAGGTCGATTCCAAGTAGAAATAGAGGTAGCTTGAGGCAGAGGACGGAATAGTGTGGAGCACAATAATTTGGCAAACAGGAAGTGCAGAGGGACAGCTTTTATCAGGAAGTTCATAGGAGGAGCAAAGAGTTCAAGGTTCAAGACAACCAAGGTTCGAAATAGGATAATTCAAGGAATTGTTCAGGGAACTGTCCAGCGTTCCAGGTGGTTCAACAAGAAGAGCCATTGCTGACACCACTGAGGCTCTGGGTTCAAATCCAGACCCTGACAGGTACATTCCCAATATGGCTTCTGGGAACCCACCCTTTTATAGTTAGGGGACTGGCTTATCCAAAAGACCTCTTATTGACCCTTTTAAGCCAGCTGGCCCAAGTTCAAAGCCCAGGAAGTGTATTATGTTTAGTTGGTTAATATAGCTGCATTATTCCTCATTAGTTTGGTGGGACTTTGAACTGCAAATAGGCATAGGTTTGCCTTGAACCCATGATAGACTGAACCCAAGCATAATCTCTAATTATTAATTGCTCCTCCCTAGAAAACTATTTTTAATTTAGGGTTCTGGGCCTTTTAAGATTTATACTTGCAGTTAGAGTAGTTGTATTAAAAGTAAACGTTTGTAGTCTGCTGTGTAACCAGAGGTATTCAGATGCTAAATATCTTTGTTCCTCTTGCAAAACATTTCTGGAAATGGAATAGCTTAGAAACATTTAATGGGTTTCTTTCATTTAGGATGTAGCCTGCATTTAATCTTACGAGTTAAGGTTCTTCAATGTTTTTTTCCGTCACTGTTGGTGAATCGAGTTGAGTGTCTTAGTGGCGACAAAACATTTCAGAATGAGAAATGTTATCAGCCTCAAAGTGCCCTTAAATCTATTAAATTACCATTTGTATTGGAGGGATATTTCCAGGAATAGAAATATGTGCACATGGAGTGTTATTGCTTTTGCTTAGAGGAAGAAATGATTCAAGATGACTTACCGTACCTCTGTTTTTTCTTAGGTTGTTATTGTTAATAAGATTGTTGCTGCATCAAACTACCCACAGGAATGCAAGCCGTAAATGTGAAGTTATTCAGGAGAATCTGTAATTAAGCAAAATAGCAGTTGATGGAAGAGGCCATTATCCAAAAGATATGTCATATTAAAGGTGCTGATAAAATAAAGTTTTACAATCAAAACTGAAAATGGATTGTTTTTTGGTGCATACAGGAAGCTTAGTCTTTTTTTAATCCAGGCACTGCTGTAGTGCACCAATCCTCCTCACTCCATTTTGTTGCTAATCTGTATTCGAGAACCCCTGTTTGTGATGCAGAAGGGTAATTTCCAAACACACTCACTTGAGACTCCTTCCAGACTCTCACATGGAAAATCTCATGTAAAAAAATGAATGTTGTGAAGTTTGTCACTGGCAACAATCAGAATAAAATCTGCATTAAATAAATTAGATGTGATTGCTAAAGCAGGAAGCAGAGAGAAAAACTTACACCGCAAAACATTAATTTGTCCTGTGGGTAGCTCTCAGGATTTTGACAGATTACATAGAACAAATATAAAGATAAACTGAATTTACTTTATGGTTTCACCACTTTTTCGCACAGCTGCAGCTGGCTTGCACAGGTAGCCCATTTATTAGTTTTAACTGTTGCCTGAAATTACTTTGTATACCTAGTCACTCAGTCTCAGTTTACACTGATGCGGGAACCAGTGCAATTCCTGTGTGGGTTCCCGCATCTGACTTGCAGGCGGTTCATACTGACATCTGCTGTGGGTGTCAATAGAAAGTTAATGCCCCCCCTCAAATCGATTTGCAGAATGCAGTACGAACTGTGGAATCAGATCGCATGGGTCTGAACACCCATGCGATCCGATTCCAGTGTGGATCAAAAAAGGGTCCTGCACCATTTTGGTGCAAATGCGATGCAATTTCAGCCATACAAGCTGTATGGTTGAATTTACATTGCACAGACATCACATGGGATGTGCACAGCAATGCGGTGCAACTCACATGCAATGTCTGGCATCGCATAAGTTTGAACCCAGCCTAAATCTTTGATAGTCTCACTAAATCAACTAGTATGCAGCATGTGAGTGTTGAAGTGTGTCTAAATATTGTAAATAAGACTCATATTCCAATTTCACTTTATTTTTTATGTTTGTGGAATTCAATATTGTAACCAATTAAATATAAGCAAAGCGCCACATCATCTAATATTATCAATCCTAAGAATATATGTGGGGACACATTGTGCCGATGTGAGCAGCTGCTGAAATCTTTAATTACTTTTCCCAGTATTCTTGATCAGTGACGGTGCATCCATTAAGGGTGCATGGGCGCTGCCCCCTCTCTCCAGCTACCCCCCTCTATGACTAATTGATAGATTCATGCATTGCATGAATCTATCCATGGCTGCCGCCACTCCCTATTCAGGCCTCCAACCCCTTTTCGGACACCGGGTCCCTGAATTACAGCGGGGGGGGGGTTTGAAGCACCTGATTAGAGCCATAGGCTCTAATAGGCTTCAAAAAAGGTGAACTGCGAGCACAGAGCATTGCGCTTGCAGTTGACCCAGGTGTGTTAGAACAGTGAATGAATATTCGCTTTCCTAACACTGAACCGCCTCTCCGCCAATCAGGTGCTCGGGTCTGTTACCCATCACCTGATTGGCTGAAAGGACAGGTGCTGCGATTGGATGCCTATCAAGAAGAGGGGAGGAGAGGCATGGGGGACACAGGAGCTGCTGTCTGACCTGCTGCAAGGTCCCACCACTCGCGGCTGTCACATGCATGCCTGACCCGCCACCGAGAAAGGGTAAGTGCCAGGCAGTCGGTGAGTGGGCAGGGGGGTCACAGTGGCAGCAATTGATGGGGCACAGTGGCAGCATTTGATGGGGCACAGTGGCACTATTTGATGGGCACAGTGGCAGCATTTGATGGGGCACAGTGGCAGCATTTGATGGGGCACAGTGGCACTATTTGATGGGCACAGTGGCAGCATTTGTGGGACACAGTGGCACCATTTGATGGGGCACAGTGGCACTATTTGATGGGACACAGTGGCACTATTTGATGGGCACAGTGGCACTATTTGATGGGCACAGTGACAGCATTTTATGGGCACAGTGGCAGCATTTGATGGGGCACAGTGGCAGCATTTGATGGGGCACAGTGGCACTATTTGATGGGCACAGTGGCAGCATTTGATGGGGCACAGTGGCAGCATTTGATGGGGCACAGTGGCAGCATTTGATGGGGCACAGTGGCACTATTTGATGGGCACAGTGACAGCATTTTATGGGCACAGTGGCAGCATTTGATGGGGCACAGTGGCACTATTTGATGGGGTACAGTGGCACTATTTGATAGGCACAGTGGCACTATTTGATAGGCACAGTGGCACGATTTGATGGGCACAGTGACTGCATTTTATGGGCACAGTGGCAGCATTTGATGGGGCACGGTGGCTGCATTTGATGGCACGGTGGCTGCAATTGATGGGCACAGTGGCTGCTTTTGATGGCACAGTGGCTGCGTTTGATGGCACAGTGGCCGCGTTTGACGGCACAGTGGCTGCGTTTGATTGGCACAGTGGCCGCCTGTGATGGCACAGTGGCTGCAATTGATGAGTACAGTGGCTGCATTTGATGGGCACAGTGGTTGCGTTTGATGGCACAGTGGCTGCAATTGATGAGCACAGTGGCTGCGTTTGATGGGCACAGTGGCTGCATTTGATGGGCACAGTGGCTGCGTTTGATGGCAGAGTGGCTGCGTTTTATGGGCACAGTGGCTGTGTTTGATGGGCACAGTGAGGTTGCAATTGATGTTTTTTTCTGAATTTTTCAGTTTGTTTGCGCCCCAACAAAAAATTTTGAGCACCAGCCTCCACTACCCTTGATTGGTAGCTCATAGGAATCCCCTCATTCTACATGGCTGGAATTGATGTACCTAGCCACGTCATTCTGAGACCATAATACCTCCAGGTCTTTTGTCTGTATTTTAATCAATTTACTCAGCTCTAGCCTAGTTAAACCTCTGTTGCACTACTTTATTTAACAATGAGTGTTCACTCTTTCCACAAAGGCTGCTAACCATAGAGAGGTCACCTATATGCATACTGTGCTCCAGGAGTAGCGCTGGAAAGTTCACATCACTCAAGACCCGCTGAGTTCACTTACAAACACTTCACCAACATTGTTGACATTACCAAGTTATGTGTCATTTGTTCCACACATTCCTGCCTGTCTTCAAGATTTGTGCCAATAAGATACAACATAATGCACAATCCTGTGCCCATATTTCTCAAACATTTTTTGCAAAATGGGCTGTGTACCCAGTTTTGCTTCACATGCCAGAAAGCATATAAAGTCAAAAGATAACAGGGGGGTTCCTAGAAGGCAATTGCTGGTATCTCACGCAGCTACACAAAACATCTGTTAGGAGCTATGATAAGCAGGGGAACCCTGCATTGCCTACCTTATGAAGCACCATAATATAAAATATAATAAAGTTCAAAGCATCAATGACTGGAAACATTTTAACGGCATAAGTCAATGGGAATTGGGCTTGTGTTGATGACATCAGTTTGACATCAGTATGAGAAGAATCTTATATCATTCAGAATTCATTGACAGGTGTATTTGACTTGCGGTTGACCTGCATTTGACCTGCTTAAAGTGGTTCTTTTTTTGCATTAAGATAAACCTGTGTTCAGCAGCCTCCCTTAGCCCCCCAATACTTACCTGAGCCCCATCTGGATCGAGCGATGTTGCACGAGAGAATTGGCTGTCCTGATTGCCTGAGACACAGCGGGCACCATTGGCTCCCACTACTGTCAAAGTTAGTGAGCCAATGAGAAGAAAGAGGGGGTGGAGCGGAGCCGTGGCTCCATGTCTGAATGGACACACAGAGCAACGGCTTGGCTTGGGTGCCCCCATAGCAAGCTGCTTGCTGTGGGGGTACTCAACATGAGGGAGGGGCCAGGAGCGCCGGCAGGGGACCTAAGAAGAGGAGGAACTGGGCTGCTCTGTGCAAAACCGCTGCACAGAGCAGGTAAGTATAACATGTTTATAATTTTTAAACACAAAAAAAAAACAAGACCTTAGTATTACTTTAAAGGTTTTGCATTCCCTTGATTTGTATAGGAATGAAGAGAACAAAAGCCCATCGGCAAGAAACTTAAAAAGGGATGACATTATTAATTGTCTTAAACTTTAACATTTTGCTTACCAAAAATATGTATAACATACAGTGGGGTTGATTTACTAAAACTTGAGAGTGCAAAATCTGGTGCAGCTCTACATAGAAACCAATCAGCTTCTGCCCCCGTTCCCATTGGGCCGATTTGACATGTCAAATAGCATTCCAAATTGGAGCCTATTGCCGGCAACAGCACCGTCTGAATCTGTGCGACGCTGACTTTGCAGTGCCGCACTGATTCCCAAAAGTAGTTCCTGCACTACTTTTGGCGACTTCAGGGGCGATTTCAATAGACATATGTGCATGAACCCACACAGATGTCTTTCAAATCGCCTACTGAAGTTGGACTCGCATGATTTCAAACCCCCCTCAGTGTGAACGAGGGTTCCAGGTTTTATTGTCAAAGCTTAATTGAACAAGCTGAAGTTAGAAGCCTATTGGCTACCTTACACAGCTGCGCCAGATTTTGCACTCTTTAGTTTTAATAAATCAAACCCTATATGTCTGTACTGCATTGGTCATATTCTTCAACTTGGATTGCATCAAATATAACCACCCAAAAAATGTCCACTTTATTCCTTTTCTGAAAACAACTCAAAATTTGGAATTTTCTTTCACTTTCACTAATAAAAAAGACTAATCTCCCTAATGGAGACACAGATATCAATAAAACCTGACAGGTTCTAATCCCTCAACATGCTAGCCAAAATGTAAAAGATTTGGCTTTAGTTCTACTTTAAGAACCCAATGAGAAGCCAAAATGTAGGAACTTGGCCCTGGAATTGCCAAATGGTTTCTCCCAACTATTCTACAACAGCATGACTTCCTATCTCTTTAATGACTCACTCCCCTATACTTTTAATTGACGATTTAGTCACATTGTTTTGTTTACTTTTACAATGTTAACTTTTGTCAATAGCTGTAACGAAGCTATGATTATGACACTTATTGCTATATTGTAACTATAAACAACCCTATGTGTTAATTATTGTTATTTACTTTTTAAAGGAGACACTTTTCTGTCTGCCTATGCCTATTCCTATAGAATTAATATTAATTAATAAGAATTTTGTTGTAACTTCAATAAAATATTTGAAAGAAAAAAAAAAAAAAAAGAACCCAATGAGTGCAGTTGCAATTAAACCGCTAGTATTGAGAAACAAGGTTTCTGTTTAAAAGGAAAGTTCATTTAATATGAAACAACAACCAAATACTTTGCAGTCTAATCTAAGACTGAAATGTTAAAGCCCCATCTTACCCAAATTCCGAAGAAATAAAACTTGGAAGCAGCAGGAGCTAGGTTCCATTTTAATAACTCCTAGTGGTGTCCTAGTGGTGTATGGCAATGTGAAAGCACATCCGCAATATGCATAATGATGTGAAGTATGCATAATTATGTTACCAAGCAACACACATTCACATTATCGTGATTAATTGCATAGTTCTAGGCATCTCATGCTAACTTAGTTTTATGTTATTTCGCATAAAGCAATGTACCTTTGTAAATATTACATAAACATTGGAAGAATGGCCTAAAACACTATATATTAACAGTGAAAATGTATGCAATTGTTTATTTTAATCTTGCAGACCTAAAACCCTAGCAGTGCTGCAGTTTATCTTCAATAAATAAAGCAACTTTACAACTGCTTACATACAAAAAAATGTCCTGCCTTTTAAATAAATAAGGCTTGGTTCACACTGCTGCGACCCCAAAGTCGTGTGACTTTGCATTGCAACTTGCTTGCGACTTGGTGCAACTTTAATGCTACTTTCATGCAACTTTGATGTTTTGCAACTTTGGCTTTGACAAATCATAACAGTACAGAGCAAGGTTGGTAAAACTGGAGAGTGCAGAATCTGGTTCAGCTGTACATGGTAGCCAATCAGCTTCTTCTGGGAATGGTTTAAAAATTATCAACCAGCTGCTTCACCTGCAGGATTCTGAGGACAGTGGCAGGGTCTGCATTCCTTTAGACATGATTTTCTATTGGGAGTATTTTGCAAAAAAATTATATTTTTGTAGCAGTGGATGCCAAAAAAATCTGACTTGTATTTTAGTGCAGACTTCTGGGAAAATCAGTGAGCCAGTCACACAAGTGCATACCTCAGACTCTTAAGGTAAGACCTAGAAGGCACGCTTCACAGGTTTCTGGACAGCATGCTGTACAGAGCCTTGGATGAAGTAATCAGACACTCATGGTCACTTCGGGAGATTCCTCACTGCTCCTCCTCCAGACCATTTGTCTCCCACGGAGCTGCCAAGTCCACCACAACAGCGGGTGGGCTGCTACAATGCTTACAGACACCTCAGACTCAAGAGGGATTGCAAGTTTTCTACCCAATCCTGTTTGGAGTTTACAGAGGATGTTGGTTAGTATCCAGTTGCAGATCGGAAGAGGTCAAACCCTTTTGGGCCCTCTTTGAGATCTTTAAGACGGAGTCCATTAAACAGTATAACCACATGGCTGGAGGCTGTTGCTGGATCGTCAGGATGCCTATTCTATCCCCACTATTTAGAGGGAAAGCAAAGCCAACCTTTCTCCATCCCAATGGTTGGTGTTCCCGGGGGTGCTCTGCTATTTCCTCTGTTTTATTTCCATCAGAGGAAGTGGTAACAGTCAGGAACAGAATTCTGAGGACGAATATTTCCGCTTCTTTGATGGCTTCTCAGTGCCTCAGTCATCTGGGCACAACATCATCATGCATATAGTTGATTCCTGGGGTGCATGGGCACTTGCACAAATTTCAACTAGAATTCCTAGTGCAAGGGAGGGAACAGGATAAACCACAGTTAATAGGTATTACTCAGTATGAGTAGCGGTCCGCGGTGATGGCAAAACCTTAAGGAAGTCTTCGTCCCTTAGAACCGTCAGACTGGAGAATGGCTACGAATCATGTCTGCAAGACAGTCGGGAACATGCACTGGACTTTCGGTCAAGGAAAGCAGAGATTCCCAGCCAAGGAGGATAGCCTTGAATGCGCTGGGGGTTCAAACAGCCCTTTTAGCACTTTGGCCTTACTACACATAGTCAAGGAGGGCCAATTTCCTTGCAGTTTAGCAACAGGGCAGCAGTCCCCTATATTCGGCTCCAGGATGAAACTTGCAGCAATATGCTATTGAGAGAAGTGAAACCCTTAATGCCTGGGGTGGAAGCATAATTTCGGAAGCAGTTTACCTCCCAGCGGTTTCTTTTGAACAAGTACAAGCTTCCCAGAGCACAACGAGTGGGTCTATGACCCAGGTCTTCTCTGAGCTGGTCCACAGGTGGGGCCTACCACAGACAGACCTCCTCATTTCCCACAGTAATCACAAACTTTGGTCTGATTTTGTCTGTACCCCAAGGTGCAAGGGGCAGATGCTCTGGTCTCTCCCTGGGACTACAATCTAACCTATATATTTTTCCCCAACATTTCCCGTAAATGAGATTCCCCTTGAGGCTGTCAAGGGAAAGCATAGTTGTCATAGCCAGTCCTCCATATTGACCAGGAGGCCCTCGGTTTTTGCTGGCTTTTATTTCAGGATATAGAAGACATTTCCCCTCTATAACATACGCAGACTGGGGCTGCAAGCAGGGACACTAAAGGGGAAGGATGGGCAACTCCGGTTGCTCCAGTTTCACTCCAGAGTGATCTTTACTTTGTTGTGTGCGAGAAGACATTCTACTTACTTACTTATCTAGGTCTAATTCTGGAATAAGTTTTCTTGGTAGGGCAAGACATTGATCCTACTGCCCTGCCAGTGTCAGCTGTTCTATACTTCCTCCAGGCCTTAGCCTATCCTCACATAGCTGATGAGTGTGGGCTATATTGGCAATAACACATTTGAATGGGCCAAGAATCCTTAAGTTTGCACAACTTTTGAGGATAGTCGTGAAGAGTCGGTCACCAAGGAAGAAAGATCTATTGCAGTTGCTGGATCTCATAATAGTTTAACCGTCTGTTCCAACAGAGCAGTGTTCAGTTCAGGCCATCACTTATAAGGCAGTATCAATTGCAAGAACTTTAAGCAGGAGGTTATCAGAGGAGAAGGTTATCAGAGATTCAAGCTCTTGGAGCTTCAAAGTTAAAAAAAAATATATATATATATATATATATATATATATATATATATATATATATATATATATATATATATATATATATATATATATTCTTTTCAGAAAGAGTAGAGTTGGATCTTGTAGATCATCCTGCATCAAATGTAGCAACAGACTGCTATTTAACAGACAGCTGGACATTGCCTAACTTTCCAGAATATCATACAAGAAAGTCACACGTACTGTTCATTTTCAGAACTTTAAAGGAGTATCTCTCTACAATTGTCCCTTTAAGGTCATCTAAATAAACCTTTTCTCATGACCTTTTGTCATTCCAGCTGGGAATCATCAAGGGAAAGAGGTTACTGCCTGGATCCTAGCAGGCTTGGGTTGTGTATATTAGACTATAGGTCGCGTCAGTGGTGGCGGAGCACTATACCAGAGCGGTTTTAGCCTCATAGCCAACACATTCAAGAGAATCTATGATGCCCATCTGTACAGGGGTATCATGGTCGCTCCAACATTCCTACTCAAACTTGATGGAATAGATGCGGCGGCCTTGTCATCAGGGGACTTTGTAGGAAGGACTATTCAGTCCTCTGTCTCATCCTAATTAGAAGATTGGTTTGACAAATATATCCCACCCTATCAGCTAGTTATTTATCACTAGTATGCTGCTATGTTGGCATCAGGAAAGCGGAAAATTGTATTAAATACTTCCGTAATTTTCCTTTCCTGACGCCAAACCATGGCAGCATATGAGCCCACCTATGTGCGCTCTGGTATGTGGCTTGTTACAAAGAATGGGGTGGCGGCTAACCATGCCTTCATTTAGGCTATTCACTGGTCCTGAGGGAGTGGTCAAGAGGCGGAGCTCTATCACTAGTATGCTGCCATGGTTTGGCATCAGGAAAGGAAAATTACAGTAAGTATTTGATACAATTTTCCATTTTACGTTTTTGGTTGTGACATGACAAAATGTGGAAAATTTCAAGGGGTATGAACACTTTTTCAAGGCATTGTATTATTGAAATTACAAACCCTCTGGAGTCACAGCCAAAGTCGGAAAGATAAAACAAAGAAGTGACTTCCTTGTGACTTTTGTGATTTTAACATTACGGTCTATGGCACTCATGTCACAAGTAAGACGCAGAAAAGTAGTGCAGGAACTTTATTGTCTCTGAGAATTGAGTCAAAGCAATTAAGAAGATATCCATTGAAATAAACGTGTTTTGATTTGTCATGTGACTTTTTGTATTGCACATCACAGCAAGCCGCATGAGTGTGAACCAGGGGTAAGTTAATGCTTTACTTATTACTGATGTGTACCAAGTAGGGTCAAAACTCCTATTAGGTTATTTGTTGCCATTTGTTTCTCAGTAGGGGTAATTCCTATTACTTCCTCTCTTGGAGATTAGGAATTCACCCCAAACTGAAGCGATTTACTATTTTAGACAGATTTTACTGGAAAATGTTTCCACATTGAATGGGTTTCCCTTGCCAATTGCTCTGGTGACAACACTAAAATTTTGGATTTCCCACTTTTTGTCTCAGTGACAGTTATCACTAGGACAAAATGAGGTCAACTTTCCATCGGATACACAGAAAGCAACAAAAACACTGTATCCAAAACTAAAAAATAAAAAGTTTTACCTATGCATACATTTAAAAAAATCCTTTTACCTCTAAAGTCAAAAGCGCAAAGTGGTCATATGAAACTAACACCAACCCTTTCTCAGAGCTTACCTGCTCTGTGCAGTAGTTTTGCACAGAGCAGCCCCAATCCTCTTCTTCTGGGGTTCCCCACTGGTGCTCTAAGCCCCTACTCTTCATTGGGTGCCCCCATGGAAAGCCGCTTTACCTGGGGGCACTTGTGCGGCCTAGCTCCTGAGTCCCACTGCTGCATCCATTGACACAGACAGTGGGACCTGGACCCGCCCCCGCTCCCGTGTCACATAATTTGATTGACAGCAATCAATCGCTGCTATCAATCTATCGAATGAGGAGAGAGACAGCAGCTGGAGCCTCTGTACTTGTGCTAATTGCTGGATCGGATTGGGCTAAGATAAGCTAAGGGGGGGCCTGCAGCACAGAAGGTTTCTCACCTTAATGCATAGAATGCGTTAAGGTGAAAAACCTTAAGGCTTTAGAACTACTTTAAAGTGGTAATAAACCCAAAACAAAAATGTAATATATTACAGTTGACCAAGCATTAGATGTGGTGGCTGCATTTGTTTTCTTTTCTTAGTCTTTTCTACCTCTGCTTTCACCTGATTATCTGGCCAATAACACACCTCCTGTATTACAGTAGCCCCACTCTGGATGAAGGAGCACAGGGGACACCTTTGGACAGCAACATTGTCAGTATAGGAGAGGGAAGTGTTAAATGTACTACCAGGTTTAAATATACTAACAAACTTAAGCCAAACTTCAGCTAAAACATTATAGGCAGTTACAGTAAAAAAGTTTTTTATTTTCCTTTAGAGGTAAAGGTTTTAAATAATTAAACGCAGATCACTGTAAACTGCTATTGTTAAATGGTTTGTCCCTTTTGTAATTTATTCATTATATTTGAGAGTTTGTTCTTTTGAAAAACAGCACACTGACTTGCTGGCTCATCAAATGGAAATAGAAGAAATAAAGCCTAAAAAAGGAAATGAATGCAGTCATCACATCTAATGCCGCGTACACACGACCAGACTTTCCGGCAGAAAAGGTCCGACGAATCATTCCGTCGGACATTCCGATCGTGTGTGGGCTTCATCGGACTTTTTCTTTCTAAAATTCTGACGGACCTAGAAATAGAACATGTTTCAAATCTTTCCGACGGAATCAGTTTCCTATCGGGAAAACCGTTCTTCTGTATGCTATTCCGACGGACCAAAAACGACGCAAGGGCAGCTATTGGCTACTGGCTATTGAACTTCCTTTTTCTAGTCCCATCGTACGTCATCGCGTTCCAAAAGATCGGACTTTGGTGTGATCGTGTGTAGGCAAGTCTGTTTCAGCAGTACTCTGTCGGAAAGACCGTCGGAGTCTTTTCTGATGGAAAGTCCGGTCGTGTGTACGCAACATTAGAATTGGTAATCTGCAATATAGTAAATATGAATAAATATTTGCTTTTGGTTTTAACATTGCTTTAACCTAAAAGCCAGTTATGTGGCCTATAGGAGGGAAAATACGACAATAGAATTAAACACATATTTCATATATTTAATACATACTTAAAAAAAGGTTATCCATCCATCAATCACATATACTATACTTCATATCTATATACACTATATTGTCAAAAGTATTGGAACACCTGCCTGTACACGCACATGAACTTTAATGGCATCCCATTCTTAGTCAGTAGGGTTCAATATTGCGTTGGCCCACCCTTTGCAGCTATAACAGCTTCAACCTTTCTGGGAAGGCTGTCCACAAGGTTTAGGAGTGTGTATATGGAAATGTTTGACCAGAAGCGCGTTTGTGAGGTCAGGCGCTGATGTTGGACGAGAAGGCCTGGCTTGCAGTCTCTGCTGTAATTCATCTAAAAGGTGTTCTATTGGGTTGAGGTTAGGATTCTGTGCAGGTCAGTCAAGTTCCTACACCCCAAATTCGCTCATCCATGTCTTTATGTACCTTGCTTTGTGCATTGGTGCACAGTCATGTTGGAACAGGAAGGGGCCATCCCCAAACTGTTCCTACAAAGTTGGGAGCATGAAATTGTCCAAAATGTTTTTATATGCGGACGCCTTAAGAGTTCCCTTCACTGTAACTAAGAAGCCATGCCCAACCACTAAAACTATTTTGCTTTAACCCAGAGCCCCTAAACAGCAATAAATCATAAAGTGGAACTAAACCCATCGATTTAATGGTTTAAAAAAAATAAAATGCCGGGATTGCTAACTATCACATTTGCCTGTGTCCTCTCATTCAAACTGTCAAACCATTAGATGGCTGGTGTTATAACTTGTCACATGTACAGCACCATGGCGGATGCAGCTTAAACAGAAGTAGTTACCTTGGCTGTAAAGGATGTGGGGGGGGGGGGGGTTAATTCTGCTTTAATGCTGTCAACAGATTGGTCTCAAAACAACAAACTAATTTGGCAGTGCCTAAAAATAGTGAGCAACTGAGCATGTGCAGAGCAGTGTGAAACTGCATTACTGTATTTTAAAGGGTAAAGGCACTTATTTCTAATGTTTTACATAACTATACCTTCAAAAACGGCGAGTCTGAATTGATCTAGTAGGACTTAATTTTCTGACTAAAGTTCCACTTTAAGTATAATTTAGTGTTATTTCAGAAAGTGAGCCTTTACTACAGTAATTTCTAATATGGTTTCAAAGGTATTTTTAACATAACTTTACATATGTGCCCCCATAATTACACAAATGTATATCTACTTGCCTTTTTAAAGTCCAGATTTTTAAAAATACTATCATTACATTTACAAACAAATATGAAAAGAAAATGTTGTGCCTTTAAACTTTAAAGTCATATGCAGATTAAATACCCTTGATGGCTCAATACATTCACAGCCTGAAACATTTTAATTCTGTTCAAATTTTCTAATTCATGAGTTAGCTCAAATATATCCCATATCCACATATGAAAACATTTATCATCTGCTAATTTTTTTCCAAGTTAGGCTGGATCATATTTTAAATGTGGATTATGTCCAAGCATACAGAAAATATTCACTTAAACCTGACCCTGGATTTATCATGATCTCTTCTGTGGATCATGACATTAATGTTCTGTGCTCCAGTGTTAAAAGTGTTTTATTTTTTCAATAGTAAATCAAAAAGTGTTTAACTGGATCTAGATTGTAGTACACCACATTTAAGCAGTGATGCCAGATAAAGGACTACTAAAAGCATAGTGCGGTATTAACAGATACAGTAACACTTTTGCTCAGTCATTTTAATATTATTCACAGAACTTTGGAATACTTTGGTGGTACAGTATGTTCTAGCTTGATATGAAGATACGCATCAATATGAGCATTCCATAAATTTTGCTAAGCTTCAATTCTAATTCTTTTGCCATGATAACGTCCTATTACTTTAAATATCCACTCCAGTCAAGCAAAGAATTTTTACATTTAAGCACCATTAGCAGACACAGCTTAGCTGATCTCTGCAGGCAAAAAGACATACAAGTTTGCTCCCTGATTGTAAGCACTTGTGTCCCGGAGAGAGAGAAGTTATACAGCAGAAAAATAAAAATAAATAAATGTGGTGCTTTCTCAGTGAAAATATATATACTAATAATATTAAATCATCAAGTGAAGTAATAAACAAATAACTAATTCATTAATGACAAATAAAGTGCTAAGTGCAAAATACTCCTTAATCAAGAAATGGATGTAAACCTTCACAGTGAAAATGCATAAATGTAAGCATATATACTAGTGCAATAATAATAGTATAAAAATATATACTAGAATATAAACTTGCGCTAATGGTGAAAACACAGTGAATCAAAAAACAAAAGCAGCTGCCACACACAAAGTGCTAATCACTTGAAAAAATGTAGATATGGTGCTCGCAGATAGTAATATAGGTACAAACAAGTGTAAGTATATCATATAAAATATAGTGATCAAAACAAAGTCCAAATAAAGTGACCAAAAGTGTTTAAATCCACGTTGAAGAGAAACAACAATTGCTCCAAAACTATTCAGGTGTAAATCGACACCCCCTCATGTGTCCCCACTCACCAGATCATGGTGACCCCCAGCTTTGCAGTCTGGGGGTCGCTTCAGGCTTAGTAATGATATCCAAAGATGTCAAGAAGTGGTGATTTGGATGTCAGATCATCAAAATAAAAGATTCTTTGTGAAAGTTCTCAGCAGAATACCCAGAAAGATAAAGAATGGAGCTAATAGTGAAAGTACCATTTGAAAAGATTTATTTCACAAGAGAATAGTAAGTCCCCATTCTCTTGTGAAATAAATCTTTAGTATGTCTACATGTGAAAATAAAAGTGAGAAACGGCACCAAATATAATAATCTGAAATATTCTACTGCAGCACCAAAAATTAGTGATAACTAATAGAGCATAAAAATAGTGATAAAAGGTGCAAGTAAAACATGGAATACAATATTAAATAAAGTGCATAATATAACATATCAACAAGTGAATCATATATATTGTGTCAAAAAGAGTCCAACAAGAATTTGGATTATGGATATAAACAATATGATAATTCGAGTCTTCTATATAAACTCCAACACCATGCCTCCGCAAATCTTGAAAGAAAAGTGCTTCACCCAAAGTGACATATAAATGTGCTCACCAGATATCTATGGCCACAAAGTGACCACCAGGCATATAAAAGGGATCCTTCCTCCTTTAGCTGAACTCTTCCAAGCCACATACAGCTCTATTCAACTGCTTCCAAAGGTTAACCAGATCTCAATCCAATCATGGATGGCATAAATGGTAGATTCCTCAATCAGCTATACTCTTGGATACATATTCACAGCTCTATTTAATTCAATCCGGAGACTGTAATCAGAGGATGCTGGCTCGGTGGGACATTGAGGCCTGGGAGCCCGTGGGGAAGCTTCACCCCACCTCGACGGTGGAAAGTGGATGGCCCCAGGTGTATACACTCTGGTTTATGACAAACCATATTGAAAACTCAGTAAAGCACTTAGTGCCAAACTATTTTGTAAGATGAAATTATGTGAGGGACGCGGAGGAGAGACTTTGAAAAAAATCACAGATTCTAATCAGCTGTGAATCCTGTTGCTTCTTTCTTCATCCTGAGACGTTTTTCTTTGATCATTCCCCCAAAGTTTATACACACATAAATCTTCTTTCACCAAATTGAAAACAATAATTTCATCTTACAAAATTGTTTGTCACTAAGTGCTTTACTGAGTTTTCAATAAGGCTTGTTAGTGCATTATATACGATTCACTTGTTGATATGTTATATTATGCACTTTATTTAATATTGTATTCCATATTTTACTTGCGCCCTTTATCACTATTTTTATGTTTACATGTGTAACAACTCTTGCACAGATAATATCCCTTACCTTAAAAAAACCCCATCTTTTTAGATGGAGGATCAATCACATTTTTGGCGATATTATCTCTCAGAGTGGGGGCTCTTCGATATGTGAATTTTGGTAAACTTGGAAGAATCATTCCTAGATGTCGGTCTGCCATTATTATTTCCCAATGTTTTTTAAAAATCTTTTCAACCTGTTTATGTTGAATATGGTAATCCATTACTAGAGGGATACTCAGTTTCTGTTCCTCCTTTTTTATTGAATCATTTGCTAGTTTCTCTCCTTTAAGTTCTGCTACTTCCTGAATCTCCTGTTCAATAAATTCTCGTTGGTACCCCTTTCGTATAAATCTATCCCCAATTAATGTAGCTTGCTTCTTGAATTTCTTATCTTCAGTGCAGTTTCTTCTCAATCAAATAAATTGGCCTTTCGGGATGTTGGTAAGCCAGGGTGCATAGTGGCAGCTATCCATAGGCAGATAGCTATTTCTGTCTACTGCTTTAAAATAAGTTTGAGTTATCAGTTTATCTCCTTCAACTCTTATTTCCAAGTCTAGAAAATTAACTTTCTCATTACTAATTTCCCACGACAGTTTGATATTCTTGTTATTCATATTCAACACATGTCCAAAGTCGATGAGACTCTCTCTATCACCGGCCCATATGATAATCAAATCATCGATAAATCTTCTTTATAATAGTAACTGATGGGGTGTATTCTTGTAGATGGCTTCTTCCTCCCACTCCGCCATATATAGGTTTGCGACACTAGGTGCATATTTAGCACCCATCACTATCCCTTGAATCTGCTTATAATATTCCTTACTGTACCAAAAATAGTTATGTTCCAAATTATATTTCAAGCAATTCAACAAAAAACGTCTCTGAACACATTTTAGATCACTGAATTCCCTCAAAGCCCATTTTGTGGCTTGTATTGCTTCCTGATAGGTAATAATAGTATATAAAGATGCAACATCTGCTGGTGCTAAGTAAATAGGGCCATCTTCCAATTTGATCCCATTCAGTGATTGTATAAGATGTTTCCTATCCCTCAGATACGCTTTGGTCTTCTGTACAACGGGTTGCAGGAACCAATGTATTTGCCAATCATTGCCCCTACAGAATTGATTCCGTTTACAATGGGTAAAAAAGTTCCATGGCTGACCACACAAAAAGCCCTACGAGTCGCTACTCATAATGTCCAGGGCTTGAATTCCCCCCTCAAACGTAGGAAAATTTTTAACACATACAAATCCTCCAATCTGGACATTGTCATGATGCAAGAAACTCACTTCCCAGTTCGGTACAGTCCCAAATTCCTCCACTTTCACTTCCCAAATTTTTATCTAGCCAATGCGGCAAATAAGTCTAAGGGGGTGGCTATTTTGTTTGCAAAAACATGCAAATTTTCTTGGATCTCAGACAGAGATCCAGAAGGCAGATTTATCCTATTGAAGGGGACGATCGAGGGAAATCTATACTCCCTAATATCATACTACACACTCAATAAGGGTCAAGCAGCTTTTTTCAAGCACCTCTTTGCTACCCTCTCACCCTTATTGGAAGGAACGGTCATCTTTGGTGGGGACTCCAATGCAGCATTTGACCAGGGATTGGATAGAATTAAACCTCCCTCCGCCCAACTGACTCGTCCAACCAAAGAGAGTCTTAAAATAGCAAAACTCATACATGACCAGGGTTTAGCGGATGTTTGGAGAGAATTAAATCCCACCAAGCAGGACTACACACACTTCTCCCATCCTCACAACTCATATGCCAGGATCGACCACCTATTAGTCCTGACTCACACTATCCCACCTATTGTAAAACCCCCCATCAAGGACACGGTGTTATATGATCATTCCATTGTGACCATGTCAATTGAGTCCCATGGCTCGAGGCAGGGCCAGAGACATTGGAGACTGAATGAATCCATTCTCTCTGAACCTGTTCGAGCTACCATGCTGGATAAATCTCTGCGGGAATACTTTCTTTTTAACAATGTTGAGGGGACCTCATCAGAAACCTTGTAGGCGACCCACAAAACCTATATAAGATGGGAAATCATCAGGATGGCAGCCCAAAGAAAGAGGGAAAGGGAAGCGGACATAGAGAGGTTGGAAGGGGTTTACTCAAAGTTAAGAGCCCAGCACAAACTGAACCCCTCCCCCAACACGGTTGCCTAACTCGATACAGCCAGGCTGGAACTCAATTTGGTTCTTACAGCCAAAGCGGAAAAACAGCGGAAAAACTAATTAGTTGGAGTAAAAATAAATTTTATACTCAAGGGGACAGGATGGGATCAATGCTGGCAGCTAAACACCCAACACCCCGAATTAGGTCGTACACAATGTCAAAGATTAGAATCCCAGGACAGGGCACCACGGCCAACCCCTCCAAGATTCTGGAAGCATTCCATGAATTCTACGCCAATCTATATAGCCCCCACACGCTCGGTAACAATGCTCAAGTATCCAAATTCCTGGAAGGCCTCCACATACCTTCGCTCTCCCCGGAGCATAAAGACGATCTCAAAGCCCCTTTAACTGAAGGAGAGGTACTAGGAGTAATTAAGGCTCTAAAGACAGGCTCGGCCCCCGGCCCAGACGGTCTTTCGAATCCCTACTACAAAGCATTTTCCAACACCCTAGTCCCACACTTAACAAAATTCCTTAAAGCAAAGACGAAGGGAGACCCACTTGACCCCCAGCTCAACACGGCATTCATTGCAGTTATTCCTAAGCCAGACAAAAATCCGGAAGAGGTAGGTAATTATCGCCTCATCTCTCCTATTAATAGTGATTTAAAAATCCTAACTAAAATCTTGGCTAACCGTAGCTTCCTTCATTAGCATGTATATACATAAGGATCAGGTGGGGTTTATCCCAGGCAGACAGGACCCAGATCAGATAAGGCAGGCGATAGATATAGTTTCCATTCTCCAAACAAATTGGGCGGGGGGACCCAAACAATCAGGGGTGCTCTTCTCACTTGACCTGCACAAGGCCTTTGACTCTGTGTCCTGGCCCTACATCTTTGCAATTCTGGAACACTGGGGCTTTGGCAAACGTTTCCTAGGCCTGATGCATGCATTATATTCCAATCCTACAGCTTGTATATGACTCCAGGGATACTACTCCAAGCCCATTTCTATACTGAAAGGGACTAGACAAGGATGCCCATTGTCCCCGCTCATTTTTGTGATAGCTATTGAGACACTGGCCATCGCGATTCGCCAAAACCCGAACATACAGGGTGTCTCCTGTGGTCCCAAACAAATAAATGCGGCCTCTGTGCGGATGATATTCTGCTGTTTCTCACCTCCCTCCCTAACTTATAGGATATCTGGTCTCCAAGTGAACTACACCAAGTCCCAAGCATTGAGCATCTCCCTACAGACTGACACAGTGGCTCTCTTACAACAATCCTTCAAGTTTGACTGGAGCAAGACCTCCATTAGATACTTAGGAATTAATTTGACAGCAAAGTCTAAAAACCTCTATGCACAAAACTACCCTCCTCTGTACCGCAAACTGGAATCAGATCTAATTGCCTGGTCTAAAAATAACCTGTCATGGTTGGGGAGGGTTAACTCGATAAAAATGATGCTGCTTCCAAGACTGTTATATCTATTCCGCTCTCTCCCCATCCCTATCAGGAAGGACCACATCAAATCCTTCCAAAGTAAACTACTGAAATTGACCTGGGGAAAGGCGGGCATAGATTACCTCAAAAAGCTTAATACTCTCAAAGATAGAAGGGAGGTCTGGGCTTGCCCCACCTCCACAAGTACTACCAGGCTGCCAGACTTGCTCAACAGTCTACTCAAGATTTGAAAAACCAGACTGGGTACATATAGAAAAACAAGCAGTTCCTTGTTTCACTCTACTTTGGAATCCCCTGAAAGACAGACTCCGGATCTTAGCCCCCACCCTGTCCCACTCTTTCGCCCTCTGGGACTCTCTACACTCGTCAACAGCTTTAGTGTCTGCCTATAAACCTTTAACCCATCTCTTCAACAACCCAAACTTTCCCCCACGGCAGAGATGTATTACTATTTAAATGGTGGTTGGATAAGGGACTGTACCGAATTGGACATTTTTTTCACAGCAGCAAGCCCCTTTGCCCTCAATTACTGCATCAAAAAGCTGGATCTACCCAACTCAGAACGATTTAGGTTTGGCCAAATAGCACACTTCCTGCAATCTCTCTGGGAGGACAAACCTCTTCCACCGAAGTTTATTGATTATGAACTGTGGTGTGGTCAAGCCATGGACCAGAGGGGGGGAATCTTGGTAATCTACTTGTTGTTTACCTCTCCGGCCTCTAAAGCATCTTATATGAATGCCTGGGAATGTGATTTCCAATTTGAGTGGGATCTGGGGAGCTGGCAGACGGCCTACTTCAAGTCTTTCAAAGGTATCCTAAACACTGCTCTGACCGAGGCCAGTTTGAAAGTGATCTCCAGATGGTATTACACCCCTTCCAGACTGGCCTTGGTCTTTCCCACAGCAGACCCTCTATGTTTCAGAGGTTGTAAGCTTACAGGCACAATGGCCCACGTTTGGTGGGAATGCCCTAGAATCCGTCCCTTTTGGAAAAAAATATTTACCTTAATCGAATGACTGACGGGAAGTCAGATCCCCAGAACCTCATTGATTTAAACGCACAGATCCCAAAGATTTCCAAAACCTCCCACTGGTTAATCCATTTTATACTGTTGGGAGCTAAGCTTACGATGGCTAAGACCTGAAAACAACCTAGACTCTCCTTCCTAGCGGCAAAAAGGAAAATATCCTGGAGAATGTCCCAGGAAAAGCTATCCAGCATATTGCTAGACACAACCAACAAATTTGAAACAGTATGGGAACTGTGGGCCCGACTGGAGGGCATTCCTCTAGGGGCTTCTGCTCCGCCATCATAAAATACACTCAGAGCTTAATGTGATGCTCTTCTTTTCTCCCCTTCCTTTCTCCTCACTCTGAGCCTCTGCTCTATTTTCTTCCCCCTTCTCTCCCCTAGATAAGTTTCCCAAGATCAGAGGATTAATGTTTAATGAGTCAGGTATACACAAGTAAAAGTGTAGCCCCCTTCTTAGACGGAGGGGTTTAGAACAATGGGGGGGGGGGTCAGGGATTCCCCCTCCAGCACAGATAGATCCCACTCAGGGTACTGGAGGGTGTGGAACCCGCCTCCAAGCTCTTTTCGCCCTCCTCAATACATACCGGCAGTTGGTAGTATCAAGCGATCAGAAATAGATCAGGGATAGTTGTAATTAATCTAACTGTAGTTGTTATGATTCTCACGCATTCCTCTGTGTACATACTAATGTTTACTTATGTATAACTTATGCTTTTCGAAATAAAAAATTAATTGAAGTAAAAATTATAAAGTTGAGTGAAGCTGAATCACGATGGATACATGAATTACAATCTTTGCCCCCCTTGGGGCATAACGTAGAGTTTGATTTAAATTGTTTTTTATCTAATTAATGATTTTATTTAATGGATTATTTATCTAGTTTTAACATTTTACCACTAGATACCACTATTTGTCATATATAATTATATACCTATTATTGTTCTTTTTCACCACTAGATGTCTGTGATTTGATAGAGTGGTTACAACCCTGTTATTGACCTTTTTTACCACTAGATGTCCTCTTCTATTAAGAGTACTTTTATAGATGTTATATGAGGTAGTTACCAAGAGATGTTGCTTGAGGAGTACCCACTTGCTATTGCTCAGTCTCTACTAGATGTCCGTAATTTGAGAGAGTGGCTGTAACCTTGTCATTAACCACTTAAGCCCCGGACCATTTGGCTGGCTAAAGACCAGAGGACTTTTTGCGAATCGGCACTGCGTCGCTTTAACTGACAATTGCACGGTCGTGCGATGTGGCTCCCAAATAAAATTGACGTCCTTTTTCCCCCACAAGTAGAGCTTTCTTTTGGTGGTGTTTGATCACCTCTGCATTTTTTATTTTTTGCGCTATAAACAAAAAAAGAGTGTCAATTTTGAAAAAAACGCATTATTTTTTACTTTTTGCTATAATAAATATCCCCAAAAAATATAAAAAATATATACAATTTTTTTTTCCCTCAGTTTAGGCTGCTACATATTCTTCTACAGATTTTTGTTAAAAAAATTGCAATAAGCGTTTATTGATTGGTTTGCGCAAAAGGTATAGCGTCTACAAAATAGGGAATAGTTTTATGGCATTTTTATTATTATTTTTTTTTTACTAGTAATGGCGGTGATCAGCGATTTTTATTATGACTGCGACATTATGGCGGACAGATTGGACACTTTTCACATGTATAAATTCACATTTATACAGCGATCAGTGCAATTAAAAATGCATTGATTACTGTGTAAATGTGACTGGCAGTGAATGGGTTAACCAGGAGGAGGCGCTGCAGGGGTTAAGTGTGTCCTAGGGATGTGTTCTAACTGTAGGGGGGATGGGCTACGTGTGTCACGACACTCAACGCTCCCGATCACAGGCAGCTGTTATCAGTGTCCTGTCACTAGGAAGAATGGGGAAATGCTGATTTTCATCAGCATTTCCCCGTTCTTCCTCTCCGTTAGACGATTGCGGGTATCCCTGCGGACATCGAGTTTAAAGGGACGTACCTGAACGCCCATTTGCCTGTCCGCGCCATTCTCTCGACGTAAATGTTTGTGCGGTGGTCGGCAAGTGGTTAACCATCTTTACCACTAGATGTCCTTTGTCATTGAGAGCAGATGTTGTAGTTGTTACATAAGGTAGTTACCAGGTGAAATACACTTCCGGTCGTGGCCGCGACCGGAAGTCCTTGATGCACGAGAAAACCGTTGACTGCGTTTTTACATGTGAGTTGCTATATTTTTAATACTTGTATTTTTAATTACTACACATGGAGACCTATTTTCATTACACGTGAGCCTTGGTGGTGAAAAGTGGAGGAGGTAGAGGAGATGTGTTTTAAATGAAAAAGCCTGTTTGTACCTGTGAACATCGCTGCCTGATCGAATAGAGGATTACAAGGAGAGAGTCTACTGCTGTGGATTTATATAAAGGATTCATCATTGGTGCCACTAGACCCGTAGGGGTCTTTCTTTGAGGTGAGAGGCTGGGGCACACTGCACACACGGATGGTGAAGCACTTTCGAGGAATTCGATATATGGGTCTGCACTTTAATTGCTGACACTTTGTAGGAACTATGTCTGTGCATTAAAGATTGATTGCACCAAGCACTTTATGGACTTTTGACACAAGTTATTATCGCACTTTAAGTTTTACTATTATTATTATTATTGCACTAGTATTATTTGCACTAGTATTTTTGCTTACATTTATGCATTTTCACTGTGAAAGTTTACATCCATTTCTTAGCATTTTATTTGTCATTAATTAATTAGTTATTTGTTTATTACTTCACTTGATGATTTAATATTATTAGTATATATATTTTTCACTGAGAAAGCGCCACATTTATTTATTTATTTTTATCACTGTGTGGGAACATATATCGTGTCGGCAGCTACTCATTATTTACTAGGTATTGGTTTGCGCATTAGTATATTCTTTATCACGTAATACAGCAGAAAAACATGTGACAAGTGCCCGCAGCCTTGCCTAAAAGCTTATGACAATGTTGTCAAATTTTACGAGAACATATTCGCTAAAATTCAGATTAAAGCGTGTGTACACCCTAAATCTATTCTTTTATATTTTTATACTAGGATTAAGTTTAAAGTTGGAAAGTTTTTCTAAATAAAGTATGAAGATAAATAATATCATGGTATGTGAAAGGCCTGATGTTCCCTGCTATAAATGTATGAAGATATTGAGACATTTAAAAAGTTTACATGCAGATATAACACTTCTGCAGGAAACTCTTCTCCCATATGAGGAAAATCCTCATATGGGGAAATTATGGGTGGGACAGGTTTTTGGGTCACCTTCTGTGGTTCGTATAGTAGGAGTGTTAGTTCTACTTCACAAGAGCCTGCCCTCAACAGTTCAATCGGTCAGACAAGAAGGGTAAGGTCGTAATGTTACTACACTAACATGCATTGACAAATATTTATGCCCCTAATATACAGGGAAACTTTTTCTGTCAAGAGGTAGTTTCATGAGTAATGTCAGCACCACATATTTCTAAATTAATAGAGGGAGATTTCATTGATTTAATGTCCATAACTGAAGATAGGAAACATGAGAGATTCCCTGCTAATAAAGCTAAAATGGGAGTTAACTTCTCAAAAACACCACTTTTCAATATAGTTAAAGCTTTGAATGCTACTGATGTTTAACGCTTATTTTAACCCATAGAGGGGGAATTTAAATCAAGTCTTCCCAAGTTTTCCCAAGTTTATTAATCATTGTCTAGGTTGTATAATCTATTGTGTACACCTACAATTTTGGTCTGAGTGGGAACACCTAAAAAGTTTTCCTAACAATCTCTAATATGATTCTTAGAGGTAACACTAGGATATGGCATTTTACCATTGATTTGGCTCAGAGTAAAGATTTATAACAAACAATAAAGGAAGCATGATCAGAATATAATCACTATAATATAGCACACATTAATACTCCTAATCTTTTTTTAGAAAGCAGGGTATGCCACTATCAGAGGTAAAATTATTTCATATATGACAGAATATAAGAAGGGTGTGCAAAAATATTTTTAAAGAGTCTAGTTACAATCTACAAGCAGCAATTACAGTGGAAAATAAAAATGAATGGCATTCCGCCAAGAGGCACTTTGATCTATGGGCAGATCGGTTTAAACAAGTTCATACCCTATATAAGAATGTGCAGTATCATAAATTTGGTAATAAAGCCTGTGCAAGGGCATTAGACAATACACTTTTATTTCTAAACTAAAGGAGGACTCTGGCAACTATACCAGCTCACCTAAAAAGATTATCCATACCATAGAAAAGTACTATAGTTTACTGTATTCAGAAGATGGATTAGAGCATAAAATTTGGGGAAAATTTTTTTGACAAAAATATAATTGTTGACTATTCATCCCTCTAACTTGGAAAGGTTAAACAGTAAAATAACAGCAGTTGGAATTAAAAGTATGATTAAGCATATGGTCAACAATAAATTTCAGAGCAGATGGATTTCGTATTGAATTTTATAAGATAGCTCAGGAAAACATTGTCCCAGCCCTTACTGCTCTGTATAACCCTATGTGGGAGAGGGGTCCATATTTGAACTTTGGCTCAGAGGCTTTTATAAGACTTCTTCCTAAAAGGGGAAAAGATCCTACAACATTGTCATTGTATAGACCAATAGACTCATTATTAAGTGTGGATGTTAAAATCCTTTAAAAAATCATAGCTGCACGCATGACGGATCTGCTTACAACTCTTATAGAGTCCCCTCAGTAAGGGTTTGTTAAAGGGAGGTCTGCTTTATCTAACATCCGTAAAGTTATATCTGTTCTGGAATATGCTAAAATTCATCCTAACATAGTGCTTATATCTTTAGATGCAGATAAAGCTTTAACAATATTGACTGTTTCAAGTTATGGCTGCTATGGGCTTCACTGGTAATATTTTAGTCTTTATTTATTATTTATTTATTTATCTCAACTGGTTTGATTGATGAAGGGCACTCGATAAATGTGTCCACTTTTATCAATTTTATTCATTATTGCTATTGAACTTTATATTGGGTCATCCTTGAAGGGAATAAAAATAGGAAGAATAGAGATAAAAATTGCATTATTTGAAGATGATGTAATCATTTTTTCATCACATGATATCCCAGTCAATCAAACAATATTCAAACAATATAAAAGGTAAAGATGATCCAGGGAAAATCTGATTGCCTCTTGGAGGATCAGGGAGGGTTTTTTTCCCCAGCTGTTGCAAATTAATCATGCTTTGCTGGGGTTTTTCGCTTTCCTCTGGATCAACTGCTGGTGAAGGGTTGTATATATGGGATTGTATCATGCTTTTTTTTTATTGGTTGAACTAGATGTGTCTTTTTTCAAAATGACTAACTATGTAACTATGTAATATACAGGCGGTCCCTGGGTTACAAACAGGATAGGGTCTGTAGGATTGTTCTTAAGTTGAATCAGGTACATTTTTTAAGTGTAGCTCTAGACAAAAAAAATGTTTTTAAGCTTTTTGGATAACATAGAGAAGGGTTAACACCCCTATAACATTTGTTTTGCTGTGTGTGCCCCTGTTCAAAAGATTTCATCTCACTCTCTGTCCCAATGACAATTGGTTTTTGAAAATTTTGCGTTGCTATGGAAACAAGCCTTGGTGATAAAGCATTAGTAGAGGTACCTTTTTCCCATAATAACTAATACAGGAGTGAATTTCCCTAGGGGTAGATTTCCTCTCACTTACTGTTGTCTCTCTCCATTTGTAAGTCGTAGTCTTTTGTAAGTCGGATGTTTGTAATTAGGGGACCGCCTGTAGTAGACTTTCTTGTTTGCATAACAACTTTAACAAACGTGAGATACTACCAATTACAACTTGGCCCCATAGAAAATGGGAACAACATGTTTGTGGTAGTGAAGAAATATATCACGAATCTAGGGATAAAGATTGGTAAAATGCCATCTTCTCTGTAGGCTTAGGATTATCCACCATTGATAACTAAGATAGTTAAAGAGTTGGAGATGTGAGCTGTTCTTCCACTCTCATTATTTGGGAGAAGCCATGAGTTTAGCCCATTTTCTCTATCCTTTACATACATTACCAATTCTTCTTAAACATCTTTTCTTGCCTAAAATAAGGGTGGCCTTGCTCTCCCAATAGTAGTATTTACAATTTAGCTTGTTTATTGAGACACATCTTGGACTGGCTAACTTTGTTGTCAAGGTTCTAACATAGATATAGGGATAGAACAGGCCTCTCCCTGGAATCTCTCTGCTTTATTACGCACTAAGATGAGAAATCTGCCTCCAAGTCTGAAGTCTAACTTACTTTATAGGGATACAATAGTAGCTTGGAGAGAGTTGAGGAAAAAACAAGGAATGTCTCCCTATATATAAAAGTTCCTACCAATTCAGGATAATCCATCATTTCCACAGAGTAGAGGTTATGCAGCTTTTAAAACCTGGATAGGGATGAGCTTCATGTTGGAGTCGAACCCATGTTCGACTCGAACATCGTATGTTCACCCGTTCGAACGATACTGGCCGTTCGTGCCAAATTCGAGTGGCGCGTCACGGCCCATAATTCACTGCGGCATCGCTTGGCCAATCACAGCGCCGTCTGTACAGAGAGCCGTAATTGGCCAAAGCCAGGGTGGCTTTGGCCAATTATGGCTCAGGGGGTTTAGTAAACGCTCCACACTATATAAGGCCGCCTGCACGGCGGCCCTGTGTAGTGTGTTCCGGCGTCGAGAGAGAGATAAATAGACAGAGAGACAGTATCATTTGATTTAAGTCAGATAGAGTAGGCAGGCGAGTCAGTTAGCTGCACTTACAGGGTATTGTGTATATATATATACATCCTAGGTGTTGTATATATATATATATATATATATATATATATATATATATATATATATATACATTGTTTACAGTTTAGCTAGATCCGTTCCTGTTATTCTCTTCCTACTACTGACAGGCAGGCAGGTGTTTTTAAAGTATTTACAGTTACCTGAAGAAAATTGCTGGTGTTCTTCTGATCCTATTAGTCCTATTAGCTACAGTATTTACAGTTAGTGTAGTGCATCCTCTGCACATTGTGCACCTAAAGCTACCTGAAGAAAATTAGTGGTGTTCTTCTGATCCTATTAGTACAGTACCGCAGGCAGCTGCAGTATTTACAAGTTAGTGTAGGGTGTCCTCTGCACAATGTGCACCTAAAGCTACCTGAAGAAAATTAGTGGTGTTCTTCTGATCCTATTAGTACAGTACCGCAGGCAGCTGCAGTATTTACAAGTTAGTGTAGTGCGTCCTCTGCACAGTGTGCACCTAAAGCTACCTGAAGAAAATTAGTGGTGTTCTTCTGATCCTATTAGTAGAGTACAGCAGGCAGCTACAGTATTTACAGTTAGTGTAGTGCGTCCTCTGCACAGTGTGCACCTAAAGATACCTGAAGAAATTTAGTGGTGTTCTTCTGATCCTATTAGTACAGTACCGCAGGCAGCTTCAGTATTTACAAGTTAGTGTAGTGCATCCTCTGCACAGTGTGCACCTAAAGCTACCTGAAGAAAATTAGTGGTGTTCTTCTGATCCTATTAGTACAGTACCGCAGGCAGCTGCAGTATTTACAAGTTAGTGTAGTGCGTCCTCTGCACAGTGTGCACCTAAAGCTACCTGAAGAAAATTAGTGGTGTTCTTCTGATCCTATTAGTAGAGTACAGCAGGCAGCTGCAGTATTTACAACTTAGTGTAGTGCGTCCTCTGCACAGTGTGCACCTAAAGCTACCTGAAGAAAATTGGTGGTGTTCTTCTGATCCTATTAGTACAGTACCGCAGGTATCTGCAGTATTTACAAGCTAGTGTAGTGCATCCTCTGCACATTGTGCACCTAAAGCTACTTGAAGAAAGTTGGTGGTGTTCTTCTGATCCTTTTAGTACAGTACCGCAGGCAGCTGCAGTATTTACAAGTTAGTGTAGTGCGTCCTCTGCACAGTGTGCACCTAAAGCTACCTGAAGAAAATTAGTGGTGTTCTTCTGACCCTTTTAATACCATAAGCAGGCAGCTACAGTATTTACAGTTAGTGTAGTGCGTCCTCTGTACAGTGTGCACCTAAAGATACCTGAAGAAAATTAGTGGTGTTCTTCTGATCCTCTTAGTAAAGTACCGCAGGCAGCTGTAGTATTTACAAGTTAGTGTAGTGCGTCCTCTGCACAGTGTGCACCTAAAGCTACCTGAAGAAAATTAGTGCTGTTCTTCTGATCCTATTAGTACAGTACAACAGGCAGCTACAATATTTACAAGTTAGTGTAATGCATCCTCTGCACAGTGTGCACCTAAAGCTACCTGAAGAAAATTGGTGGTGTTCTTCTGATCCTATTAGTATTGCAGGCAGCTGTAGTATTTACAAGTTAGTGTAGTGCGTCCTCTGCACAGTGTGCACCTAAAGCTACCTGAAGAAAATTAGTGGTGTTCTTCTGATCCTATTAATACCACAGGCAGGCAGCTACAGTATTTACAGTTAGTGTAGTGCATCCTCTGCACAGTGTGCACCTAAAGCTACCTGAATAAAATGGGTGGTGTTCTTCTAATCCTATTAATACCACAGGCAGGGAGCTACAGTATTTACAGTTAGTGCAGTGCATCCTCTGCACAGTGTGCACCTAAAGCTACCTGGAGACAATTGCTGTTGTTCTGCTCCTATTAATACCACAAGCAGGCAGCTACAGTATTTACAGTTAGTGTACTGTGTCCTCTGCACAGTGTGAACCTAAAGCTACCTGAATTAAATTAGTGGTGTTCTTCTGATCCTATATTAATACCACAGGCAGGCAGCTACAGTATTTACAGTTAGTGTAGTGCGTCCTCTGCACAGTTTGCACCTAATGCTACCTGGAGACAATTGCTGTTGTTCTGCTCCTATTAACCTCTTGAGCCCCGGACCATTATGCTGCCTAAGGACCAGAGGTCTTTTTCCAATTTGGCACTGCGTCGCTTTAACTTTTAATTGCGCGGTCATGCAATGCTGTACCCAAACGAAATTTGCGTCCTTTTCTTCCCACAAATAGAGCTTTCTTTTGATGGTATTTGATCACCTCTGCAGTTTTTATTTTTTGCGCTATAAACAGAAAAAGACCGAAAATTTTGAAAAAAAATGATATTTTCTACTTTTTGTTATAAAAAAAATCCAATAAACTCAATTTTAGTCATACATTTAGGCCAAAATGTATTCGGCCACATGTCTTTGGTAAAAAAAATGGCAATAAGCGTATATTTATTGGTTTGCGCAAAAGTTATAGTGTCTTCAAACTAGGGTACAATTTCTGGAATTTACACAGCTTTTTGTTTATGACTGCCTATGTCATTTCTTGAGGTGCTAAAATGGCAGGGCAGTACAAAACCCCCACAAATGACCCCATTTTGGAAAGTAGACACCCCAAGGAAATTGCTGATAGGCATGTTGAACCCATTGAATATTTTTTTTTGTCCCAAGTGATTGAATAATGACAAAAAAAAAAAAAAAAGATATTTACAAAAAGTTGTCACTAAATGATATATTGCTCACACAGGCCATGGGCCTATGTGGAATTGCACCCCAAAATACATTCAGCTGCTTCTCCTGAGTATGGGGATACCACATGTGTGGGACTTTTTGGGAGCCTAGCTGCGTACGGGACCCCGAAAACCAATCACCGCCTTCAGGATTTCTAAGGGTGTAAATTTTTGATTTCACTCTTCACTGCCTATCACAGTTTCGGAGGCCATGGAATGCCCAGGTGGCACAAACCCCCTCCAAATGACCCCATTTTGGAAAGTAGACACCCCAAGCTATTTGCTGAGAGGCATATTGAGTCCATGGAATATTTTATATTTTGACACAAGTTGCGGGAATGTGACACTTTTTTTTTTTTTTTTTTTTGCACAAAGTTGTCACTAAATGATATATTGCTCACACAGGCTATGGGCATATGTGGAACTACTTTCCAAAATGGGGTCATTTGGGGGGGTTTTGAACTGTCCTGGCATTTTATGCACAACATTTAGAAGCTTATGTCACATATGACAAACTCTTCTAACCACTTGAAGACAAAGCCCTTTCTGTCACTTATTTTTTACATGAAAAAGTTTTTTTTTTTGCAAGAAAATTACTTTGAACCCCCAAACATTATATATTTTTTTAAAGCAAATGCCCTACAGATTAAAATGGTGGGTGTTTCATTTTTTTTTTTCACACAGTATTTGTGCAGCGATTTTTCAAACGCATTTTTTGGGGAAAAAACACACTTTTTTAAATTTTAATGCACTAAAACACACTATAGTGCCCAAATGTTTGATGAAATAAAAAAGATGATCTTAGGCCGAGTACATGGATACCAAACATGACATGCTTTACAATTGCGCACAAACGTGCAGTGGCAACAAAATAAATACATTTTTAAAAGCCTTTAAAAGCCTTTACAGGTTACCACTTTAGATTTGCAGAGGAGGTCTACTGCTAAAATTACTGCCCTCGATCTGACCTTCGCGGTGATACCTCACATACATGGTGCAATTGCTGTTTACGTTTGACGACAGACCGCCGCTTGCGTTCGCCTTAGCGCAAGAGCAGGGGGCGACAGGGGTGCTTTTTTTTTTTCTTTATTATTTTTTTGCTTTTTTATCTTATTTTTAAACTGTTCCTTTCATTTTTTTTTTTTTAATCATTTTTATTGTTATCTCGGGGAATGTAAATATCCCCTATGATAGCAATAGGTAGTGACAGGTACTCTTTTTTGAAAAAATTGGGGTCTATTAGACCCTAGATCTCTCCTCTGCCCTCAAAGCATCTGATCACACCAAGATCGGTGTGATAAAATGCTTCCCCAATTTCCCAATGGCGCTATTTACATCCGGCGAAATCTAAGTCATAAAATGCTCATAGCTTCCGGTTTCTTAGGCCATAGAGATGTGTGGAGCCACTCTTGTCTCTGATCAGCTCTATGGTCAGCTGGCTGAATCACCGGCTGCATTCTCAGGTTCCCTGTTGAGACAGGAGAGCCAGAGAAAAACACGGAAGACGGTGGGGGGGGCATTCCCTCCCACGGCTTGTAAAGGCAGTCTAGAGGCTAATTAGCCGCTAGGATTGCTTTTACATGAAAGCCGACCGCTGGCTGAAAAGAATGATACCAAGATGATACCTAAACCTGCAGTCATCATTCTGGTATAACCACTCAAAGTCGTGAATGGCGTACCGGAAGACAAAAAAATGGTTAACAATAAAGCACAGTAAACGGTAAAGTATAAATAATTACATACCTGAAAAAAAAACATGATAAAACATAATAACTATAAAACATTGCAGAATAGAATACAGTAAAAAAGAGCAGAACAATAGAGAGAGAGAATAGAGAGAGAGAGAGAGAACAATAAAACGACAACAATTTTTTTTTATTTTATATATATATATTTTTTTGTAACTAACTTTTATAACGGTAACCGGTTCCAGGTTCGGGTCTCTCAAAATGCGATGGCATCTTGGGAGACCCTGTGAATGTGTGCCTAGTCTGTGCAATGCTGTACCCTACGCTAATACTCAACTAGTGCATGGTAGCGTTCAAAACATTCACCAATGCAAAGACCAGGATTGTCAGGACAGGAGAGACAATAATAGCGGGCGTCACACCTATATCCGCGCTTGCTGCAGACACAACATCTTTTTTGGGGGGTTCGTTGGGTAGGGGTACTCGGGAGGACATAAAGAAAATGCCTCTCATGCAGCCGACTGCATTTGGTTGGGGATGTGAATGGGGGAAGTATGGGCGCTGCAGAAGCGGTGGGTTCCCAATTAGGATTGGCGAATGCAGCAGGAAGGGCATTATGGGCACGACGGGCCTGTGTTTGTCTTCTTCTTGGTGGCAGCGGGACACTACTTGTGCTTGCCACCTCACCAGCTTGAACTGCACTTATGGGACTCGCCACGTCATCAAGTGTTACTGCAGTGCTGGTTTGACTACGACCGGGGTGTACTAGGCCGCTGGTGCTTGCCAGTTCACCAAAACGCTACCAGGGATCGCAGGGATCAGGCCTGACTCTGCGAACGCTGCAGTTATGCGTTTAGTGTTTTGTAAGTGACAGTGATCGATCGATACTGCACTTGGGTGGGCTGGGCTGGGCCGGGCGGAGGGGCAAAACGCAGGTGCTAACAGGTATCTGGGCTTATCCCGCTAACACTGCGTTTTTGGGAACCCTAAACTGCTGGGGACGCTAGTATAGATCTGATCGGACCAGATATTGATCCGATCAGATACTATACCACTAAGGGAGGTGTACGGTGCGTGCGTGGGTGTTAGCGCTACTGGCGCTAACCTGACGCTGCCTGGGGCTGGTGCTTGCCAGTTCACCAAACACTTAGTATACTGTGTCCTCTGCACAGTGTGCACCTAAAGCTACCTGAAGAAAATTAGTGGTGTTCTTCTGATCCTATTATTACCACAGGCAGGCAGCTACAGTATTTACAGTTAGTGTAGTGCGTCCTCTGCACAGTGTGCACCTAAAGCTACCTGCAGACAATTGCTGTTGTTCTGCTCCTATTAATACCACTGGCAAGTAGCTACAGTATTTACAGTTAGTGTACTGTGTCCTCTGCACAGTGTGCACCTAAAGCTACCTGAAGAAAATTAGTGGTGTTCTTCTGATCCAATTAATACCACAGGCAGGCAGCTACAGTATTTACAGTTAGTGTAGTGTGTCCTCTACACAGTGTGCACCTAAAGCTACCTGAATAAAATTGGTGGTATTCTTCTGATCCTATTAATACCACGGGCAGGCAGCTACAGTATTTACAGTTAGTGTACTGCGTCCTCTGCACAGTGTGCACCTAAAGCTACCTGAATAAAATTGCTGTTGTTCTGCTCCTATTAATACCACATTCAGGCAGCTACAGTATTTATAGTTAGTGTACTGTGTCCTCTGCACAGTGTGCACCTAAGGCTACCTGAATAAAATTGGTGGTGTTCTTCTGATCCTATATTAATACCACAGGCAGGCAGCTACAGTATTTACAGTTAGTGTACTGTGTCCTCTGCACAGTGTGCACCTAAAGCTACCTGAATAAAATTGGTGGTGTTCTTCTGATCCTATTAATACCACAGGCAGGCAGCTACAGTATTTACAGTTAGTGTATTGCGTCCTCTGCACAGTGTGCACCTAAAGCTACCTAGGGACAATTGCTGTTGTTCTACTCCTATTAATACCACAAGCAGGCAGCTACAGTATTTACAGTTAGTGTACTGTGTCCTCTGCTCGGTGTGCACCTAAAGCTACCTGAATAAATTTGGTGTTCTTCTGATCCTATATTAATACAACAGACAGGCAGCTACAGTATTTGCAGTTAGTTTACTGTGTCCTCTGCACAGTGTGCACCTAAAGCTACCTGAATTAAATTGGTGGTGTTCTTCTGATCCTATATTAATACCACAGGTAGGCAGCTACAGTATTTACAGTTAGTGTACTGCATCCTCTGCACAGTGTACACCTAAAGCTACCTGAAGACAATTGTTGGTGTTCTCATACTAATAATATTACAGGCAGACAGTTGATTCTGCTAGCTGCAGTATCAGTATATATATACATCCCAGCTTTGTGCAGCTACATCTCACTGCAGGCCATTAGTATGTCTGGAAGGCCAACAAGGAGAGGCAGACAGTCACAAGCCAAAAAAAGAGGGCAAGCAGGCTCTGTGTCTAGAGGCAACAGTGCTGGTCATGGAGATGCATCCTCATCAGCACATGGCCGCAGGACATGCTTGTCCTTTTTTTCGGCAGCTGGACGTGTTCAGCCGCAACATGCGGAAGACTTGGTAGAGTGGATGACCAAGCCGTTCTCATCCTCCTGATCCTCTCTCACCCAGGCTCAGGGTACTTTGTCTGGCAGAGAAGCTGCCAACATGGCCTCTTCCCTCAGCTTAATGGCATCAGTCACTCCTTCCCTAGCCCCACCATGTCCTCCTGAGGAGTCCCCCGAACTGTTTGATCACAGTGTTGGGTACATGCTCCAGGAGGATGCCCAGCGTTTTGAAGGCTCCAATGATGGTACCCAGCTAGAGGAAGGCAGTAACGTGAGCCCAGAGAAAGGGGGTGCCCAAGAAGGACAGCAATCTGGCAGTCATGTTCCCCCAGCTGCAGCATACTGCCAGCTTTGCTCCAGTGATGAGGAGGGAGGGGATGATGAGGTCACTGACTCCACATGGGTGCCTGATAGGAGAGAGGTGGAGGAGGAGGCACATCACCAACGAAACAGGATGCCCTCCAGGGGCCAGCTTAAGGGCAGCACACCGACTGCATCACACCGCAGAGCTCCACATGTGCAGGGCGCTGTTGTCTCTGCATTTTATTCCAAAAGTTCTTTGGTGTGGGCCTTTTTTGAGAGTGCATCAGATCCCACCCCTGCTATTTGCAACATATGTCTAAAGCGTATCTCGCGTGACCAAAACATCTCCCGCTTGGGCACCACATGCTTCACCAGACATATGTTGACCTGCCATGCAGTTCGTTGGCAAGCGTACCTAAAAGACCCACACCAAAGAACAAAGAGGACCTCTCCTTGCTCCTCATCAGCTGGGATCTCCAACCCCACTATACCTTCAGTCCTCTCTGAGACCTGCACTGAGAGGAATGAAGGTGTAGAATTTGGTGTGTCACAGCCAAGTACTTGGGGGCAATCTACTATCAGTACACCAACGTCAGATTGTACCAGGCAAATTTCCCTGCCCCAGCTGCTGCACAGCCGAAAGAAGTTTGCTCCCAACCGTCCACATGCCCAGCGGTTAAATGCTAGCTTGGCTAAATTGCTAGCACTTCAACTGCTGCCTTTTCAGTTGGTAGACTCTGTCCCCTTCTGTGAGTTTGTGGAATGTGCGGTTCCTCAGTGGCAGGTTCCCAAACGCCACTTTTATCACGGAAGGCGATTCCGGCTCTCTACCGGCATGTGGAAGGCAATGTCTTGGCCTCGCTGGACAGGGCGGTCAGCGTTAAGGTGCATATTACTGCTGACTCATGGTCCAGCAGGCATGGACAGGGACGCTATCTATCTTTCACCGCACACTGGGTGACTCTTCTGGCAGCTGGGAAGGATGCAGGACAGGGTGCAGTAGTGTTGGAGGTTGTTCCGCCACCACGCCTCCAAAATACTACTAGTGGTGATTCTGCCACACCTCTCTCCTCCACCCCCTCCTCTTCTTCTTCCTCCATGGCCTCTTCCAGTGCTGATTATTCTCCGTAGGCATTCAAGGGGCTACACAAGCACGCAGGCCAAAAGATGCCATGCGGTGCTTGAGCTGGTGTGCTTGGGGGACAGGAGCCACACTGGGGCAGAGATTCTGTCAACTCTGTAGGGGTAGGTTCAGAGGTGGTTGACGCCATGCCAGCTTAAAGCAGGTATGGTGGTTTGCGACAATGGCACCAGCCTCCTCTCCGCCCTCCGACAGGGACAACTGACCCATGTTTCCTGTTTGGCTCACGTCCTTAACTTGGTGGTGCAGCACTTCTTGGGCAGGTACCCGGGCTTACAGGATGTCCTGAGGCAGGCCAGGAAAGTCTGTGTGCATTTCCGCAGGTCATATAATGCCAGTGCTCGGCTGGCTGACCTCCAAAAGGAATTTAACCTGCCAAGAACCGCCTAATCTGTGACATGCCCACCAGGTGGAACTCAACGTTGGCCATGCTGCAGTGGCTGCACACGCAGCAGAGGGCCATCAATGAGTACCTGTGCAACTATGGCACCAGGACAGGGTCAGGGGAGCTTTGTTTTTTTTTCCCCACACCAGTGGGCCATGATCAGGGATGCATGCACTGTCCTGTCACCATTTGAGGAGGCCACGAGGATGGTGAGCAGTGACAGTGCATGCATCAGTGACACTGTCCCTCTTGTCCACCTGTTGGAGCACATGCTGTGTGAAATAATGGACAGGGCACTTGAGACAGAACAGAGGAAGGAAGAGGAAGACTTCCTTAGCTCTCAAGGCCCCCTTTATCCAGACAGTGTTCCTGCGTGCCCGCCGATCACACAGGAAGAGGATGAGGAGGAAGAAGAGGAGGATTGTGTCAGCATGGAGGTGGAGCCTGGCACTCAGCATCAGCAGCAGTCTTTAAGGGATCATTTAAAGTTCCAAGAAACCCATGGACTTGTACGTGGCTGGGAGGAGGTGACTGCAGATTAGGGATGAGCTTCAAGTTCGAGTCAAACTCATGTTCGACTCGAACATCGGCTGTTCGCCAGTTCGCTTAACAGCGAACAATTTGGGGTGTTTGCGCCAAATGCGAAAGCCGCGGAACACCCTTTAAAGGTCTATGGGTGAAATCAAAAGTGCTAATTTTAAAGGCTTATATGCAAGTTATTGTCATAAAAATGGTTTGGGGACCTGGGTCCTGCCCCAGGGGACATGGATCAATGCAAAAAAAGTTTTAAAAACTATTGTTTTTCCAGGAGCAGTGATTTTAATAATGCTTAAAGTGGAACAATAAAAGTGTAATATTCCTTTAAATTTCATACCTGGGGAGTGTCTATAGTATGCCTGTAAAGGGGCGCAGGTTTGACAGCAAAATGACATTTCACAGGAAAAAAAGTCATTTAAAACTACTCACGGCTATTACTGAATTGGGGAACCCCGAACCAAAATTTTTTAAAAAAATTACGTGGGGGGTCCCCCTAAATTCCATACCAGGCCCTTCAGGTCTGGTATGGATATTAAGGGGAACCCCGGCCAAGATTTAAGAAAAAAAATGGCGTGGGGTCCCCCTCAAAATCTATACCAGACCCTTCAGGAAGAACCAGAAGAAGAAGATGGAGGAAGAAACCGAAGGAAGGAATTGTCATAAACTGTCTCTTGTCATTTTTAACATTTTTGACACTTTTTTTGTGAAATGGTAGGGGTACGTTTGTACCCCCTTACCATTTCACACAGGGGGGAGGGCCGGGATCTGGGGGTCCCCTTGTTAAAGGGGGCTTCCAGATTCCGATAAGCCCCCCGCCCGCAGACCCCTACAACCACCGGGCAAGGATTGTGGGGATGAGGCCCTTGTCCCCATCAACATTTGACCCAAAAGCACCCTCCCAATGTTGAGGGCATATGGCCTGGTACGGTTCAGGAGGGGGGACGCTCTCTCGTCCCCCCCTCTTTTCCTGCGGCCTGCCAGGTTGCATGCTTGGATAAGGGTCTGGTATGGATTTTTGGGGGGACCCCACACCATTTTTTTTTATTAATTTTGGTTCGGGGTTCCCCTGTGGGGAATTCCCATGCCGTTTTTATCAATGAACTTTTATGTGTATTGTCGGACCGGCAATTCATTAATAGCCGCGAGTAGTTTTAAATGACTTTTTTTCCTTTGAAATGTCATTTTGCTGTCAGACTGTTCTAAACATGGGAAACATGCGCCCCTTTACAGGCATGCTATAGACACCCCCAGGTACGAAATTTAAAGGAATATTACACTTTTATTGTTTCACTTTAAGCATTATTAAAATCACTGCTCCCAAAAAAACTGCCGTTTTTAAAACTTTTTTTGCATTGATCTATGTCTCCTGTTCGGCTCATCCCTACTGCAGATCATGTCGTCCTTAGTGACCCAGAGGACTCCGGACCAAATGCCTCAGCAAACCTACGCTGCATGGCCTCCCTGATCCTGCAAAGCCTGCGGAAGGATCCTCGTATTCGTGGTATCAAGGAGAGGGATCAATACTGGCTCGCAACCCTTCTTGATCCACGTTACAAGGGTAAGGTTGCAGACCTTATCTTGCCGTCGCAGAGGGAGCAGAGGATGAAACATCTTCTGGAGGCCTTGCATAAAGGTCTGTGCAACGCGTTCCCAGACACTGGGACGTTACAAACTCCTGTTTCTGGACAACGTGTTGCTGAGGCTTCAGTCAGTCAAAGAAGGAGCGGTGGAGAAGGTGGCCGTCTGACTGATGCGTTCAGACAATTTTTTAGTCTGCAGCCCCAAGGTATGATCGGTTCCAGCAACCATCACCAGGGTCTGTTTTACATGGTGCAGAAATAGCTAGGGGCAAGATCTGACTTGGACAGCTTTCCCACCGAAAATCCTCTGGGTTACTGGGTCTTGAGGATGGATCACTGGCCAGAGCTTGCACACTATGCAGTTGAGCTACTGGCCTGTCTTGCATCCAGCATTCTTTCGGAACGCACATTCAGTGCTGCTGGAGGCTTTGTAACCGATCACAGGGTGCGCCTGTCCACCGACTCAGTCGATCGATTGACCTTCATAAAAATGAGTCTTGGATCACCACAAGCACCTAATGCTGATGTAACTGAATAATGTTTTTTTAAATCTCAGATCCCTTCAAGATTGCCTATGCTGATGCTGAGTGACTATCCTGTTATGCTGAGTGACTATCCTCTTCCTCCTCAATGATCATGCTGATAGCTTGTAAGAATAGTTTTGGTTCTGGGCGCCACCACCAGTGGCTAAGGCCCAATTTTTCAGCCCCTGTTCAACAGGGGTGTGTAATTACAATTTTTGATGCAATATTTTGCAAGGAGGGTTCGTTGCTGCGCTCAACTAGAGTGTTTGTGAGGGGTTGCAGTGTTGTGGCACCAGCACCAGTGCCTAAGGCCCAATTTTTCAGCTCCTGTTTAACAGGGGCGTGAAATTACAATTTTTGATGCAATACTTTGCAGCAGGGCTCGTTCCTGAGCTCCAACTAGAGTATCTGTGAGGGGTTGCAGTGTTGTGGCACCAGTGCGTAAGGCCCAATTGTTCTGCCCCTGTTCAACAGGGACATGTAGTTACAATTCTTGATGCAATACTTTGCAGCAGGGCCCGTTTCTGCGCCCACCAAGAGTAACTGTGAGGACTTACAGTGTTGTGGCAACACCACCACCACCACCAAAGGCTCAATTTTTCTGCCCCTGTTCAACAGGTGCATGTAATTACAATTCTTGATCTAATATTTCACAGCAGGGCCCATTTCTGCACCCACCAAGAGTAACTGGGAGGACTTACAGTCAGGGGCGTAACTAGAAATCACAGGGCCCCATAGCAAAATGTTGTATGGGGCCCCCCCTGCAAACAGCCCCCCCCACAAAAAAAATAAAATAATTCCATTGAACAACAGATTATCACACTCATGTGGCACAGTACTTCTAATTCATCAGTGTCTGTGACCAGTAAATTCATTCATCAGTGACCGTGACCAGTAAAGTGATTCATCAGTGATCGTGACCAGTAAATTCACTCATCAGTGACCGTGACCAGTAAATTCACTCATCAGTGACAGTGACCAGTAAATTCATTCATCAGTGACCAGTAAATTCATTCATCAGTGACCGTGACCAGTGAATTCATTCATCAGTGACCAGTAAATTCATTCATCAGTGACTGTGACCAGTAAGTTCATTCATCAGTGACCAGTAAATTCATTCATCAGTGACCAGTAAATTCATTCATCAGTGACCGTGACCAGTAAATTCATTCATCAGTGACCGTGACCAGTGAATTCATTCATCAGTGACTGTGACCAGTAAGTTCATTCATCAGTGACCAGTAAATTCATTCATCAATGACCAGTAAAATCATTCATCAGTGACCGTGACCAGTAAATTCATTCATCAGTGACCAGTAAATTCATTCATCTATGACCGTGACCAGTAAATTCATTCATCTATGACCGTGACCAGTGAATTCATTCCTCAGTGACCAGTAAATTCATTCATCAGTGACCAGTAAATTCATTCATCTATGACCATGACCAGTGAATTCATTCCTCAGTGACCAGTAAATTCATTCATCAGTGACCAGTAAATTCATTCATCTATGACCGTGACCAGTAAATTCATTCATCTATGACCGTGACCAGTGAATTCATTCCTCAGTGACCAGTAAATTCATTCATCAGTGACCAGTAAATTCATTCATCAGTGACCGTGACCAGTGAATTCATTCATCAGTGACCAGTAAATTCATTCATCAGTGACTGTGACCAGTAAGTTCATTCATCAGTGACCAGTAAATTCATTCATCAGTGACCAGTAAATTCATTCATCAGTGACCGTGACCAGTAAATTCATTCATCAGTGACCGTGACCAGTGAATTCATTCATCAGTGACTGTGACCAGTAAGTTCATTCATCAGTGACCAGTAAATTCATTCATCAATGACCAGTAAAATCATTCATCAGTGACCGTGACCAGTAAATTCATTCATCAGTGACCAGTAAATTCATTCATCTATGACCGTGACCAGTAAATTCATTCATCTATGACCGTGACCAGTGAATTCATTCCTCAGTGACCAGTAAATTCATTCATCAGTGACCAGTAAATTCATTCATCTATGACCATGACCAGTGAATTCATTCCTCAGTGACCAGTAAATTCATTCATCAGTGACCAGTAAATTCATTCATCTATGACCGTGACCAGTAAATTCATTCATCTATGACCGTGACCAGTGAATTCATTCCTCAGTGACCAGTAAATTCATTCATCAGTGACCAGTAAAGTCATTCATCTATGACCGTGACCAGTGAATTCATTCCTCAGTGACCAGTAAATTCATTCATCTATGACCGTGACCAGTGAATTCATTCCTCAGTGACCACTAAATTCATTCCTCAGTGACCGTGACCAGTAAATTCATTCATCAGTGACCAGTAAATTAATTCCTCAGTGACCAGTACAATCATTCATTAGTGACTGTGACCAGTGCAGCCTGCAGGACATTAATACAGCAGTCAGTTACAGTGCAGGACATTTACCCCCCTCCCCCCGCCATGCTGCATATTACAAAAATCAAAGTCACAGTCTAAAGACAGTTCGTATTCTTAAGACTGCATGGCATCACTAGATGGCTGCATCAGCTTAATTTAGTTGTGCTGCTTGCTTCCCTACCTGTGAGTGATCGCTTTGCTGACTCTGTCTCTGGCTCTCTGCAATAGTGGGTCACGGACCGGTGTATTGAGGTTCCTCCTCGGCGACGCTGCCTGGCTCCTCGTGCTTGCAGGCTGCAGTAGTTCTCGCCTCTCCTCCCATCACGGCTCCGACTGAGTGACGTCATGCCGCTGGGACGGGGATGGTGCTGGTTATTCTGTCCCTGCACAGGAGCTTGCCGATGCCGAGGGCCCAGCTGAGGGCCCCACTCGGCAGCTGGCCGGGGCCCCATAGCGATCGTGGGCCCCATAGCAACCGCGTGGGTTGCTATGGTGGTAGTTCCGCCACTGCTTACAGTGTTGTGGCACCAGCACCACCACCACTAAAGGCTCGATTTTTCTGACCCTGTTCAACAGGGGCATGTAATTACAATTCTTGATCTAATATTTCACAGCAGAGCCTGTTCCTGCGCCCACCAAGAGTAACTGTGAGGGCTTACAGTGTTGTGGCAGAGTATATAGGGCAGGCCCCTACTTTCAAATATCCAACTTACAAACGACTCCTACTTGCAAACGGAAGGAGACAACAGAAAGCGAGTTGAAATCTACCCCTAGGAAGGGAAATTCTCTGGGAATATGGGAAAAACGTGTCTCCTCTCCACTGATGCTTTATCACCAATCCTTGTTTATCTAAAAACCGCAAATTGTCAAAAAACATTTGTCATTGGGACAGAAAGTGAGGTGAAATCTTCTGAAGAGGTGCACAGACAGAAAAACAAATGTCACAGGGGTGATAATCCTTCCATATGTTTTCCAAAAAGCTTAAAAATAGTTTAGGCTGGAGCTACACTTTAAAAATGTACCAGTTCAAAATTACAAACAGATTCTACTTAACAACAAACCTACAGTCCCTGTCTTGTTTGAACCCCTGTATACTGCTGTTCAGAGTATATAGGGCCTGGGGGCCCCACGCCTTTCCTTTTTTTAATTTGGGTGCGGGGTTCCCCTTAATATCCATACAAGACCCAAAGGGCCTGTAATGGACTGGGGGGGGGGGTACCCATGCTGTTTGTCTCACTGATTTTCATCCATATTGTCGGGACCGGACATTACATTAAAGCCGCAAGCAGTTTTAAATGACTTTTATTTCTTTAAAAATATCATTTTGTGCAGGGACTGTTCTAAGCATGGGAAACACGTGCCACTTTGCAGGCATACTATAGACACCCCTCAGGTAAGATATTTAAAGGAATATTTCACTTTTTTTTCACTTTAAGCATCATTTAAATCACTGCTCCTGAAAAAACGGGCGTTTTTAAAACTTTTTTTTGCATTGATACATGTCCCCTGGGGAAGGACCCGGGTCCCCAAATCCTTTTTAGGACAATACAATGCAAATTAGCCTTTAAATTTAGCACTTTTGATTTCAAACGTTCGAGTCCCATAGACTTCAATGGGGTTCTAAAGTTCGCGCAAATTTTCGGTCCGTTCGCAGGTTCTGGTGTGAACCGAACCGGGGGGGTGTTGAGCTCATCCCTAAATCTGGAGGCAGAATTGGTTGATTGTAGCATACCAACTTCACCATACTAACTTTTACTCATTTATTTATTATAGGTACTTATATGTCATCAACTTATATGTGTCATCAATTTACACAGCGCTTTACATATATATACCATATTGTACATTCACATCAGTCCCTGCCCTCAATGAGCTTACAATTTAAGGTCCCTAACTTACATTCATACACATACTAGGGCCAATTTAGACAGAAGCCAATTAACCTACTAGCATGTTTTTTGGAGTGTGGGAGGAAGCCAGAGTACCCAGAGGAAACCCACACCGGTACATGGAGAACACGCAAACTCTGTGAAAGTAGTGCCATTGTTGGATTTAGAACCGGTGACCCTAGTGCTGCTAGGCAGAAGTGCTAACCACTTAGCCACTGTGCTGCCCCCCCTAATAAAGTATTTTGAAACGATTTGTATGGAATTTAATATTCCAAGCCAGCATTATCTCTACTGATTATAAATATCTAGTTACCTAGGGTCCTGTTGTGATGATATGTTCTATGCATTCAAGCCAACCTTTTTGGATAGGTTGATAGGATATGGTATCAATGCTATATCTGATATATCTGATATATACCATCCTTTGAATTATATCTCCTCTAAATCAGTGCAAAATACAAGCTTAAAAAACTGGTGAGCTGATTTTTTCCCATGAAAATCTGGTGGAAAAATTAGTGAAGGGATACAACAAGGTTTGAAGAATCCTTATAAATAAGAGCTGGACAGAAGCTAACTTTGAGAGCCATTATGAGGCACTGGATTATTAGTGCCTCTCCTATGGTGGCAGATATGAAAACTGCTATAAATTAAGTGTTGAACTCTCAAATCAGACACAAGTTAACAACTTCTTTAGGAGGTGGAAACAGTTCATAGACTGCACTCTTGGAGATAACAATGTATGATCACATTTAAATATACAGAATGGTATATCAAAGCTGATACTATTACTTGTTTAGGTATTAAACCTAACTTATAGTAAAAAGATACTTTTATTTTATTGTTTATTAATATAGTTATTTGAAGTGGAGTTGGACCCTCCTGCTCTTTTCAGCCGGGGAGGCTGCCATCTTGGCCTCTATATGGTCTGAAGCTGCCTTGGTGTTGCACGTTCGGTCAATTGTGGCACTGGCTATTTGATGGTTTGACTGTTCGGTTGAGAGCGTAAACCAGGGGTCTCCAAACTATGGCCCTTAAGTTGTTCAGGAACTACAATTCCCATCATGCCTAGTCATGTCTGTGAATGTCAGAGTTTTACAATGCCTCATAGGACATGTAGTTCCGCAACAGCTAGATGGCCGTAGTTTGGGGACCCCTGGTGTAGACAGATGTGTCAGTTGGTATTCTCAGCGTGTCGGGAATATGGCTTTTTTAGGAACTGAATCAATAGATTTAGTTCTGCTGTAAGATATATGGTATAGGGAAACTGGACATCACTATACTAGGTACCACTACCACAGTGGTTTCCACCAGCTTCTAAATTTCATGCCAAGCAGCTTATCTGTTGCATTGTGAGCACTGGAGATCGCCCGCTTGGCATGGGCGCCATTCAGAGAACATCCTGCATTTTCTCAATGAATGCAAAATGTTGTATGATTGGACGATATGGAGATTGCAATGTTGCTGCCCCACCTTTCCACCTCATTCAGAGACTGTTTTGCATTCTTTGAAAGATTGCAAAGTGTTCTCTGAATGATGCCCTTCCCAAGCAGATGACCCCCTGTGTTCACAATTCAGCAGAACAGCTGCTCGGCATGGGACCTGGAAGCTAGTGGAGATCACTGACTGTGGTAGCAGTGCCTAATACAGTTATTCCCAGCTTCCATGGGATCGTCCAGGTACAGTATAGTTAATGTAGAGTTACATTGATACAGGCTGGAGCAATATAACTATATAAAAGTATTCATACCTGGAATTCATCTTTAAAAAGGTAAATTAATATATACACTCATCCGTCACTTTATTAGGTACACCTGTTCAATTGCGAGGTAACACAAATTGCTAATTAGCCAATCACACGGCAGCAACTGAATGCATTTAGGCTTCTATAAGTGGTGAAGACGACTTGCTGAAGTTCAAAACGAGCATCAGAATAGGGAAGAAAGGGGATTTCAGAGAATGGTCCGAAAAAGAGAAAATGTCCAGTGAGCAGCAGTTGTGTGGCCTTGTTGATTCAGAGGTCTGAGGACAATGAGATGATAGAAAGGCAACAGTAATGCCGCGTACACACGGTCGGACTTTTCGTCTACAAAAGTCCGACGGACGCCGACGGACTAAAGCTGGCTGACAATCTGATCGTGTGCGGGCTTCCCCGGACTTTCAGCGAACTTTCAGCGTACTTTTCCAGCCTCAAATCTGACGGACTTTAAATTTGAAACATGCTTCAAATCTTTACGTCGTAACTACGCCGGACCCAGAAATCCGCTCATCTGTGTGCTAGTCCGACGGACAAAAACGCACGCTAGGGCAGCTATTGGCTACTGGCTATCAACTTCCTTATTTTAGTCCGGTGTACGTCATCACGTACGAATCCGTCGGAATTTTGTGTGATCGTATGTAGGCAAGTCCGTTCGTAAGAAAGTCTGCCGCAAGTCCGCCAAAAGTCCGCCAAAAGTCCGTCGAAAGTCTGTCGGACAGGCTGTCGGACTTTTGTAGACGAAAAGTCCTACCGTGTGTACGCGGCATAACTCAAATATCCACTCAATACATCAAAGGTATGCAGAATACCATCTCTGAATGCACAACACATCGAACCTTGAAGCAGATGGGCTACAGCAGCAGAAGACCACACTAGGTGCCACTGCTGTCAGCTAAGAACAGGAAACTGAGGCTACATTTCCCTTTAGGCTCACCAAAATTGGACAAAAGAAGATAGAAAAAACGTTGCCTGGTCTGATGAGTCCCTATTTCAGCTGCAGCATTCAGATGGTAGGGTCAGAATTTGGCACAAACAACATGAAAGCATGGATCGATCCTGCCTTGTATCAATGGTTCAGGCTGGTGGTGGTGGTGTAATGGTGTGGGGGATATTTTCTTGGCACACTTTTGGACTCCTTTTTTTTCACCAATTGAGCATTGTTTAAACATCATTTCCTACGTGAGTACCATTGCTGATCATGTCCATCCCTTTATGACTATAATGTACCCGTCTTCTGATGGCTACGTCCAGCAGGATAATGCACCATGTCACAAAGCTCAAATAATCTCAAACTGGTTTCTTGAACAAGACAATGAGTTCACTCCAATGGCCTCCGCAGTCATCAGATCTCAATCCAATAGAACACCATGGTATGTGGTGGAACAGGAGGTTGGCATCATGCATGTGCAGTCGACAAATCTGCACAACTGCGTGATGTTTTCATGTCAATATGGACCAAAATCTCTGAGGAATGTTTCCAACACCTTGTTGAATCTATGCCACAAAGAATTAAGGGAGTTCTGAAAGCAAAAGGGGGTCCAACTTGGTACTAGTAAGGTGTACCTAATAAAGTAGCCAGTAAGTATATATACAGTATCTCACAAAAGTGAGTACACTCCTTACATTTTTGTAAATATTTTATTATATCTTTTCATGTGACAACACTGAAGAAATGACATTTTGCTGTAATGTAAAGTAGTGAGTGTACAGCTTGTATAACAGTGTACATTTGCTGTCCCCTCAAAATAACTCAACACACAGCCATTAATGTCTAAACTGCTGGCAACAAAAGTGAGTATAACCCTAAGTGCAAATGTCCAAATTGGGCCCAAAGTGTCAATATTTTGTGTGGCCACCATTATTTTCCAGCACTGCCTTAACCATCTTGGGCATGGAGTTCACCAGAGCTTCACAGGTTGCCACTGGAGTCCTATTTCACTCCTCCATGATGACATCACGGAGCTGGTGGATGTTAGAGACCTTGCGTTCCTCCACCTTCCATTTGAGGATGCCCCACAGATGCTCAATAGGGTTTAGGTCTGGAGACATGCTTGGCTAGTCCATCACCTTTACCCTCAGCTTCTTTAGCAAGGCAGTGGTAATCTTGGAGGTGTGTTTGGGGTTGTTATCATATTGGAATACTGCCCTGCGGCCCAGTCTCCGAAGGGAGGGGATTATGCTCTGCTGCAGTATGTCACAGTACATGTTGGCATTCATGGTTCCCTTGATGAACTGTAGCTCCCCAGTGCTGGCAGCACTCATGCAGCCCCAGACCATGACACTCCCACCACCATGCTTGACTGTAGGCAAGACACACTTGTCTTTGTACTCAACTGGTTGCCGCCACACATGCTTGACACCATCTTAACCAAACAGGTTTATCTTGGTCTCATTAGACCAAAGGACATGTTTCCAGTAATCCATGTCCTTAGTCTGCTTGTCTTCAGCAAACTGTTTGCGGGCTTTCTTGTGCATCATCTTTAGAAGAGGCTTCCTTCTGGGATGACAGCCATGCAGACCAATTTGATGCAGTGTGTGGCGTATGGTCTGAGCATTGACAGGCTGACCCCCCACCCCTTCAACCTCTGCAGCATTGCTGGCAGCACTCATACGTCTTTTTCCCAAAGACAACCTCTGGATATGCCACTGAGCATGTGCACTCAACTTCTTTGGTCGACCATGGCGGGGCCTGTTCTGAGTGGAACCTGTCCTGTTAAACCGCTGTATGGTCTTGGCCACCGTGCTGCAACTCAGTTTCAGGGTCTTGGCAATCTTCTTCTAGCGTAGACCATCTTTATGTAGAACAACTATTCTTTTTTTCAGATCCTCAGAGAGTTCTTTGCCATAAGGTGCCACGTTGAACTTCCAGTGACCAGTATAAGAGAGTGAGAGGGATAACACCAAATTTAACACAACTGCTCCCCATTCACACCTGAGACCTTGTAACACTAACAAGTCACATGACACCGGGGAGGAAAAATGGCTAATTGGGCCCAATTTGGACATTTTCACTTAGGGGTGTACTCACTTTTGTTGCCAGTGGTTTAGACACTAATGGCTGTGGAAAACGGGAAACCCCCTAACGGGGCTTTTCTGCAGCCAATAATGTGGTGTAATTCAATTCCAAATGCAGTAGATAGACAAGAGATTTTGTTGATATAAAACGAATTTTACTTAGTGCATTCTGACATATACAAGTCAGGACATGAACTAGAATGTAACATAAGTAAAGAAGCAATGTACAGTACAGTCAACCATGGGCAACAAAAAGTAGAACAGCATAAATTGTTAAGTCGTGAGATCCTGACGCGTTTCGACCCCAATGGGTCATCTTCAGAGGATAGGTGGTTTGACAACTGTAGGGATGTTAAACATACATCAAAAAATCTTTCAAAAACAAAACAGAACCAAACAATATATCTATATCTGCATGAGCAAGTCCATATGTTATAACGTTACCAGTCAGAATTGCTCTTGAATGGTTATAGACGGCCAAAGTGTGAGGGAGTTGCCCTCTCATGTGTCTCCAATTTCCCAGGCGATGGGTCGGTCCCCCAAGAGAGAGCGGAAATCGCGCACACATACCTTACGAGGGATCACACAATAAATAACCCCCAAAATGTGGAGGGAAGGAGGGGCATGCGCTGCACCTGCAAAGGGTAATAAAGTACTAAATATAAATAAGACTTTAAGGTCAAGAGATTTTCACCCCTCGGGCAATGAGGGGAAATATCATATTACCATAATTTTATGCCATAATTTTTAAAGATATTGACAGGTGCAGGTTGGGAGTGGGTCCATGGATACAGCATGCAAAGAACAGGAAAACAGAGTGATAAGGGGAAGAGGTAGGGGGAAAGGGAAAACAGGGAAAAGAGAAGGGGGGGGGGGGAGGAGGAAAGACCGTGAGGTATGAAATGTGAATGGAAGAGAAAAAGAAAGAAAGAGAAACCCAGAGAGTGCAACAAGGGTGATGGAAAGCGAAGACATGAAAAGTGGCAGAATTGCATGCATGTATTTCCACTCCCAACCTGCACCTGTCAATATCTTTAAAAATTATGGCATAAAATTATGGTAATATGATATCTCCCCTCATTGCCCGAGGGGTGAAAATCTCTTGACCTTAAAGTCTTATTTATATTTAGTACTTTATTACCCTTTGCAGGTGCAGCGCATGCCCCTCCTTCCCTCCACATTTTGGGGGTTATTTATTGTGTGATCCCTCGTAAGGTATGTGTGCGCGATTTCCGCTCTCTCTTGGGGGACCGACCCATCGCCTGGGAAATTGGAGACACATGAGAGGGCAACTCCCTCACACTTTGGCCGTCTATAACCATTCAAGAGCAATTCTGACTGGTAACGTTATAACATATGGACTTGCTCATGCAGATATAGATATATTGTTTGGTTCTGTTTTGTTTTTGAAAGATTTTTTGATGTATGTTTAACATCCCTACAGTTGTCAAACCACCTATCCTCTGAAGATGACCCATTGGGGTCGAAACGCGTCAGGATCTCACGACTTAACAATTTATGCTGTTCTACTTTTTGTTGCCCATGGTTGACTGTACTGTACATTGCTTCTTTACTTATGTTACATTCTAGTTCATGTCCTGACTTGTATATGTCAGAATGCACTAAGTAAAATTCGTTTTATATCAACAAAATCTCTTGTCTATCTACTGCATTTGGAATTGAATTACACCACATTATTGGCTGCAGAAAAGCCCCGTTAGGGGGTTTCCCGTTTTCCATATATATATTTTGGGGTGCGCAGCCTCCTGTGTCTGTGCTCTTTTGAGTGTCCCCTTTTTCTGTTGTTGACACTAATGGCTGTGTTGAGTTATTTTGAGGGGGGCAGCAAATTTACACTGTTATACAAGCTGTACACTCACTACTTTACATTGTAGCAAAGTGTCATTTCTTCAGCGTTGTCACATGAAAAGATATAATAAAATATTTACAAAAATGTGAGGGGTGTACTCACTTTTGTGAGATACTGTATATGTATGAAAATATTTTGCAGAACAAATTTGTTCTGTAATGTTTCTGTGCCCTTATTGTGCCTCTGACTGCATAGATTTATAGGGTTTATCCATTAACTGATTTTGTGTGTCACATTTCATGCCTGCAGCTACGGTTTCATTCACTGAGCTTAATTAAATTTGACATCCATTGTTAATTATTCCTTCATAGACTGTCCATGTCATTTTCCACTGACTACTGTGGTTTTAGTTTAAGGTAAAATATGTATATATACTGTATATCAAAATGTGACTCTAAACCTGTTCTATACATTCATCTGTATTTCCCCTTACTAGTAATGTACCTCTGTTTTTCCATCTAGTATCTGCCCTTAACCACACCAAACTGGAGACTAGAACAAGTCACTGATGGTGGCCAGCATAAGTAAGCAGGTGGTGAGCTTATTTTCAGTTATTATGTTTTATTGGGCATCTTAGGCTCACATTTAGAGGTGGCAGGAGGCAATGGGCCCTGCAGGTGCCAAAGTGACAGACAACAGCCATACTTGTTGCCAACCACCAGTACTGACTTTTTGTATTCTTTAGGGCTGTTTCCTAAATGGATGGAGACTGTTTACTTTGTAAACTGAACATTCTGTTTGTAAAATGAATATTTAATGAGTTCAGTAAATAAGGTGTTCAATCATGCAATCTTATGGACATTTTAGGGTATTCAAAGTGAACACCCCTTCATCTTATGCACTCAGTGTGAATATTCACTCAAAACTCTTTTTACCTTTAGTAAATCAGTGCCTTTTATGCCGCGTACACACGGTCGGACTTTGCAGCTACAAAAGTCAGACAGCCTGTCCGACATACTTCCGGCGTACCTTCGGCGGACTTGGGGCAGACTTTCTTACGAACGGACTTGCCCACACACGACCACACAAAAGTACGACAGCTTAGTACGCTGTGACGTACACCAAGTCCGACGAGACTATAAAACGGAAGTTCAATAGCCCGTACGACACCCTTTGGGCTCCTTCTGCTAATCTCGTGTTTATCTCGTGTTAGTAGAAGTTTGGTGAGAGACGATTCGCGCTTGTGAGACTCGTATTTTTCAGTTCGTTTTAACTGTTGTTCAGTCTGTGCTTGTGAGATTTGTATCTGCTTTTCAGTGCGTTTGGTCAGTTGGCATTGAGAAATCTTTGTTTTATTGGCCGCTCGTTCCTGATTTTCAGGTCGTTCTTCACAGGCCTTGCTGTTCTTCAGTGCGTTCTGTTTAGTGCGTTCTGACCAGCCGACCGTTTTGAAGCCATGTTACCTGTACGTACTCGTCGTAGAGCTCGTGCATTGTATGTGCTTGGTGCTGTAGTTTATTCTTCAGCCCAAGACCAGTCCATGAACAGGGCGAGGAGGAGTTCATGGACCAAGAATTGGTTGCTTCAGCGTGACCAGTTCTGTCACATGCCTTTGCTCCGTGAGATCCGTGAGAATAATCCTGAGGATTTCAGGAACTTTCTCCGGATGACGGACCCCGTTTTTGACCGTTTGGTGGCTTTGCTGACCCCCTATATCAGCAGGCAGGATACCTGCATGAGGCAAGCCATCACTCCGGAGCAGAGGCTGGTCGCTACCTTGCGGTATTTGGCCACAGGGAGAAGCCTGCAGGACCTTAAGTTCTCGACAGGCATCTCCCCCCAGGCTCTGGGGATCATTATCCCAGAGACCTGTTCTGCCATCATACAGGTCCTGCAGAAGGACTATATTAAGGTAAGATATTTTTCTTTTATTAGCATCACATGTTCTTTTATGTAATCTTTGATAATGTAATGTATTTCTTGCTTCAAACACTACTTCCCATCATTGCAATATAGTGTGAATGTCCCCTTTTTATCCTCACACATGCTGGGATTTTTTCCTGTTATTTTTTGTCATGCATGTATAGTTTCCTTCAATAACCTTCCCAGCATGAAGTGATGGGAACATATCCACCTAGTCTACTCATTTTGAATGTATTTTGTTGGAGTGTATTTAGTGTGCTTATAATTAGCAATTAGCTAGATTTCACAACCCCCCCCCCACCTGAACTCACTCCAAATAGTGTGCTGCTAATTAGCAATTATCTAGATTTCACAACCCCCCCCCCCCCCCACCTGAACTCACTCCAAATAGTGTGCTGCTAATTAGCAATTAGCTAGATTTCACAACCCCCCCCCCACCTGAACTCACTCCAAATAGTGTGCTGCTAATTAGCAATTATCTAGATTTCACACACCCCCCCCCCCCACCTGAACTCACTCCAAATAGTGTGCTGCTAATTAGCAATTAGCTAGATTTCACAACCCCCCCCCCACCTGAACTCACTCCAAATAGTGTGCTGCTAATTAGCAATTAGCTAGATTTCACAACCCCCCCCACCTGAACTCACTCCAAATAGTGTGCTGCTAATTAGCAATTATCTAGATTTCACAACCCCCCCCACCTGAACTCACTCCAAATAGTGTGCTGCTAATTAGCAATTAGCTAGATTTCACAACCCCCCCCACCTGAACTCACTCCAAATAGTGTGCTGCTAATTAGCAATTAGCTAGATTTCACAACCCCCCCCCCCACCTGAACTCACTCCAAATAGTGTGCTGCTAATTAGCAATTAGCTAGATTTCACAACCCCCCCACCCCCACCCTCGTTAAAATTTGCTTGAATGTTCTGTGGTGTTGATTTGTCTAAAGCAAATCTATGTTGCACTTAGCAAAATGCATGTGCACTCTACAAGTGCATTTGTTCCAGTGCTTTAGTAAATGAGCAGAAGCTCTGCTGATTTCCATCATCAAATCATATGCAAGCCTCAAAGTGTTTTCATTAATTGCCCTTGCATGTGATTGTGTACTCTTTGCAACATGAATGCCTTTTGACATTACCTCATTTACTGTAAGCTGGTTAGCAACTGCACCTGCAGAGTGCGACAACTGCAGTCTTGTAGCCTTTGTTAGTCCCTAAATTCCTGCGTGTTGTTAAAGTAATTTTTTTTAGGGATTTCACAACCCCCTAAAATGTAATCAATGTTCTATCAGAGGGGGTGAGCAATCTGATAAGTGTGCCTTTTTCCATATTAGTTATTCCAGAAGAATTAAATTATTGAATGTTATACTGATGCTGGGGAATAATGTTTTTAATTGTCTAATTTTCTTGCAATGTTAGCTTCCAAATTAATTGATTTTGGTTTTCTTGTTTGATTCCCCCAGTTTCCTTCAACGCCACAGGAATGGCAGACTGTGGCATCCCATTTTGCCAGCCGTTGGGACTTTCCCAATTGTGGAGGGGCTATAGATGGGAAACATGTCCACATTGTGCCACCACCCCATTCGGGGTCATATTATTTTAATTATAAGGGGTTCCACAGTATTGTTTTAATGGCGGTGGTGTCGGCACACTATGATTTTTTATATGTGGACGTGGGGAAGAATGGCCGGATGTCGGATGGAGGAGTATTTGCCCAGACGGAGTTCTGCCAGCGTCTCCAGAGTGGTGGCCTGGGATTGCCACCTGATGAGGATAACGTGGAAGGACTCCCCTTTGTCTTCATTGCCGATGAAGCCTTCGCTCTGAGCAAGCACCTCATGAGGCCATTCCCCCAAAGAACCCTCACCCCGGAGAGGAGGGTTTTTAATTACCGGCTGGCCAGAGCTAGAAGAGTGGTTGAGAATGCGTTTGGAATTCTGGCCAGCCGGTTCCACCTGTTTCAAACAGCCATTAATTTGGCGGAATACAAACTTAATTTTATAATTTTATCGTGCTGCATTCTGCACAACTTTTTAAATAAGCATTCTGCCAATTATATAGGCACAGTTGGGCCTGAGGCCGGACAAATAGAAGCCAACCTTACAGGCCTGGATACTGTCCGTACTGGCTTGGCCCCCCAAAGTTCCCGTCAAGTTAGACAGCAATATGTTGATTATTTTATGGGTAGGGGGGCCATTGCAATGGGCCAGGATATATAATTTTTTGACAATAAAAAAAATATTGCTGAAATCTGGCATTATATTTATTGCTTGCCTTTCTTTTGGGCTGTCTCCTAGGTTATGGTCGAGCAGTTGTAGTGCCAACTGTATTTGAATTTTAAAAATGTCTAAATAAGCTCCATTGCCACTGTAAACAACTTTTTGACAATTATAACCAAACTGATACTGAGCCTTGAAATAACAAACCACACATTTGTTAAAATCCTATAAGGAGATGTTTTTATTAATGGTTGTTATGCATTCAGTTCTGCATTTAGTATAAAATGTTCATAGACAAAAATATAATGGTATCTTAATGATGTAGCAAAATATAATTATATTTAAATATTTCTACCTAATCCACAAA